>JASDQU010589311.1:94958-114952 GCA_032191745.1 Picea mariana | reverse complement strand
ACTAATGAATGCAGGAGCAACATTTCAGCGAGCCATGGATATAGCCTTCATTGGGGAGAAAGACTAGTTTGTAGTGATCTACGTAGATGACATCACATTTTTCTCTAGGTCTGATAAAGAGCACCGCTATCACTTAAGGAAAGTTTTCTCGAAGTGCCGAAGATTTGGTCTTTCCCTAAATCCCAAGAAGTCCCTGTTTTCTTTGATGGAGGGCAAGCTGCTAGGCCATATAGTTTCAGCAGAAGGAGTGAGAATTGATCTCAGCAGAGTAGAAACAATTCAAACCATGTCTCTTCCCAGGTCTAAAAAAGAAGTCCAGGCCTTTTTAGGAAAGATTAACTTTCTAAGGAGATTCGTCTCAAATTTTGCTGAACTGGTGAAACACATCACAGCCATGCTCAGGAAGGGAAACGAAGTGAAATGGACCGCTGAACCCAAGGAATCTTTTGTCCAAATAAAAAGGGCACTAACTGAGGCACCTGTGCTGATTAGTCCTAATTATTCCAAACCCTTCCTAGTTTTTTCTTTTGCTTCTTTCGATACAGTAGCAGCGCTGTTATTACAAAAAAATGAGGAAGGGCGAGAGCAACTCATTGATTTCTTCAGCAAGGCATTAAGAGATGCAGAGATCAGATATGAAATCATGGAGAAACAAGCCTATGCTTTAGTGAAAGCCCTCAAGGCTTTCAGAGTCTATGTCTTGCATTCAAAGGTAACTGCATATGTTCCTTCAGCTTCTATGAAGGACATCCTTGTACAGCCCGACGTAGATGGGAGAAGAGGCAGATGGATTGCTAAAATCCTGGAATTTGACTTAGAGATAAAGCCCACCAAGTTGGTTAAGGGGCAAGGTTTAGCCAAGATACTGGCTGAATCCAATTGAGAAGCCTTGGGGGTTAGTTTCATCAATACTCACTCAGGAACTCAGCAAGCTGAGTTGCCCAGCCAACACTCTCAAGATGGCTTATTGCTAGTAGAATGTGCATGGTATCGTGACATTCTGTACTTTCTGCAGGAGTTGAATCCTCCAGATGGAATGGGTAAAAGCAAGGCAAGAGCCTTAAAGCTCAAGGCGATCAGATATTGCCTCATTGAGCAAGTCTTGTACTGGAGAGATCCTTTGGGGATGCTGCTGAGATGTTTGAACCCACCAGAAGCCCAGAAAGTTATGTTTGATTTCCATAAAGGCCTTTGTGGGGGAATCATTTCTGGAGGACCACAACTCATAATATCCTCAGGGCTGGATATTACTGGCCTATTTTATTCGCTGATGTCTGCAGAGGAATCAGAGATTGGATCAAATGCCAAAAGTTCTCAGGAAAACAACAACTCAAATCGCTGCCATTGAAGCCTATAGTATCTTCCGCACCTTTTCAGTAGTGGGGGTTGGACTTCATTGGAGAAATTCATCCTCCCTCAAGTGGTCAACACAGATGGATCCTGACTGCAACAGATTATTTCACCAAGTGGATAGAAGCTGTCCCCACCATAAGCACATCACACAAAGTAATTATCAGCTTCCTGGAGGATATCATAGCCAGATTTGGTTGTCCCAGCAGGATCGTCACTGATAATGTTGCTTCTTTAAAGTCTGAGCCTCTAATTAAGTTTTGTGAGTAGTTCCATATCTCACTAATTCACTCCACCCCCTACTATCCTGAGGGCAATGGTTTAGCAGAGTCCTCCAACAAAAGCCTAATAAGGATCATCAAAAGACTGTTGGAGGACAACAAAAGGGCCTGGGATTCAAAGTTGAAATTTTCTCTATGGGTTGATCGTGTGACAACGAAGAAATCCCTGGGCACTTCGCCTTTTCAGCTAGTCTATGGAGCAGAGGCAGTTTTTCCTACTCAGCTCACCTTACCTGTGGCGAAATTCTTTCAAGACTATGAGGAAGAACCAGATCATATGATCAAAAGGATTCATCAAATAATGGAAGTACAACAGATCAGGGAACAAGTGAGGGACGCAGCTTATAGTCATCAGCAAAAGATCAAACAGGATTTTGACAGGAAGGTCAGGAAGAAGGAGTTCAAGATTGGGGATTTGGTGCTTAAGTGGGATGCACCCAGACAGGATAAGGGAAAACACATCAATTTTGACACCCTTTGGATTGGCCCCTTCAAAATCTCTGAGGTATTCTCAAACAAAACGTACGAATTGTGAGATCTGGAGGGTGAAGAGGTTTTCAACAACCAAGTGAATGGGCATTTTCTGAAGAAATGTTTTATTTGAGCCTTAGACGGCTCCTTTGTTTGTAAATATTGTCCTTTGGTTCTTTGTTTATTTTCTTTTTGCATGTTTTCAGCTTAGTAAGTGACTCCATAGCCCAATAGCAAGGCACTTAAGCTACAAAATGAGTCCTTAGAGCATCACAGGGACAACTCTATCCCCTATGGAGCCTAATGTTAGCGACATTTTTTGTCTTAGGCACAAAAGTACCCAGACCTGCAGGTTACGTGGGAAGCGCCCAAGCATAGCACGAAAGAATCTCTTTTTTCGGTCACGAGTCAAGCGAGTGGGCAAAGTTTTGTTGTCAGTAGCCGAGATCCATATACAAAGCAAATCGATGGTCATCGGGTTTTTGGGGCTGTCAAGTTGCCCGAGATTTAGCACAAAGGGTAGCGCCCATAGTTCAAGGCAAATCTGGATCCTCCGATCCGATTGGGACAGGTGGCGACCAGTCGGCGTATCGGGGATCAGTGTTTTGGGAGACAAGGAGCCTCCCATTCTTTACAGTTGAAATCGTCGATCAACGAAACGCCGAAAGCACCTTTGGAGCCGAGCCCATGGTCTTAGCACTAGGTCACATCAAGTGAGCTTGTAAATGGGGAAAACCCCCTTTATAATAATGAATACTATCTGGGCCATCCATATGAAGGATGTGCGGTGCACATCTGTGTCACATTGGCATTGGGGAGTTCGAGGGGTAAGCCCTCCTCGTCATTTCACCTCTCGAATCTCGAAATGTTGAAAGCGCCCAGAATTAGGCCCATGATTTTGGCACTTGGTCACAGAGGAGTAGCTCTCTCACATCCCCGAAGCGCGAAGCATCGAAGACGCTTGGGACCCAGGCCCGCAGTATTTCTGAATCAATTTAGAACTGTCAAATTAGTGGGGGGATGCGTGGCGACCGTTAGGCCTTCCCGACATTTCTCCCATCGCGATTTTGAAGGGAGAAGACCTGCTCTTTCTCATCCGCGAACCCCAAAACGCCGAAAGCACTCTGGGAGATAGGCGTAGGGTCATGGCCCGTGGTCACTCGAGGGAGTAGAAGGGGCTGTATAGAAAAGGCCAAAAGTGCTAAGTTGAGTTTCAGAAGGGGGGCACTGTGTTCTCCAGATACTGGTTCAATGTGATCTAAATCCCGGTACTCGCTGGAAATGAATGAAGAAGAGAGAGGGTGGTTGACACCTCGCCTCATTCATTTATGGAAAAGTATGGATGTTCCGGCTAAAAGTCTACCCTAGATGGTCCTCTGTACCGGTTCTTTTCATGGCAGCCACACCGAGTCTTCAACTCGCCAGGGAAGCTTGCACATGCTAATTCAACATTTAAGGGCTTAGCTACCCCCTGGCGCGAGCCATGCAGAATTAAGGTGGTGTATGACAGAGGAGTGCAGGCCAGATTTGATTGAAGAGACTCCTCGTCCCGAAATTCTAGTAGGCCTCTTTTGGGCAAAGGTTTAGGAGTATATATACTTAGTTTTGATATTTTTCAAGGTATCAATGGTAGAGAAAAGCTCTCGACTGTAAAGTTTTAACAGATATTCTAGCTTTCTGGTTATGCATCTGTATGTGAGATTTCTTTTTTTATGACAGACAGTCTTTCTTACTCCGTCTAATTTTCGTCTCCTGCTGAGAGAGTTCGTGAACGACTGATTCATGCGAATTATTGCAATTATGTTATGATAAAGGATTTATTGTTGCATTATTGTATTCTTTGGCTTTTGCGTTTGAATGTAAGAAGATCTTGCGTTTAGATGTCTTCTTCTACAGTTTGTTAGAAACTTGATGTTTACAACAGACCTTTGCAGCCCTCTAATATAAGTCTTCCCCCTACTCACCCTTACTACAACTCACTGTTTGAAGTTTATGCAAGACCTCACTTGCCCATGCATACCTGGCCCAGTTTCGGAGTTGGAAAAATATCGTTTTGAGTTTACTTCCATTCGATCACTACTTTTACACACAAATCGTGACATAAACTGATGGGTGTCAGGCTTTTCTCCTGCTGCAATCCAAGGGTGACTTTCGTCGCTAACATTATCTAACTTATAATTCTCTCAAGATAGAATATTGTCTTAGTACATAGGACAGTTTGAATAAAACACTTGTCATATTGAGTAAAGGAGTCTTGGAATAAAAAAAACACACTCACTCTTGAGAATAAGACTCTAAGTTCCAGGTCACAAGTGATAGCTCTAAAGGAGATACTGTGACAATTATTCGTGATATTTTTTTATTATCAAAGGAGTATTATTATTGCTTTTTTTTTTGTTGACTTTGTTCCAGGTCACAGGTGATAACCCTGAGAAATCTATAGTGAAGGTTGCAGAAGGAAACAAATTAGATGAGACATAAAGAAGATTATCCAAGTTGTGTACATGACAGTAAACATACATGTACCAAAGAAGATGAAGAAGAAGCTACTTTTCAGAAACATAGTATCTCATATGAAGATTGATCATAATGAGAAGAAGGCTCCAAAGATGACTGAACATTAGACTTTCTCAATGGATCCACCTTGATAGGAAGCATAATTCGTTTGGAGTCTAACTTAGTTTTTAATATTTAGACTTGGTATTCAACACCAAGTATATCCTGTAGAGATGATGAAGTCCCTGTAGACTCAGAAGAAATCAAGATTCAGAGTAAGCCTGATCTCAGAAAAGATCAGATGAAGAGACATCTTCTAGGACTGGGAGACAGATTCCATCAGAAGACTAGATCGTAGCTTCAAAGACTTCTAGGAGATATGAAATCTCCTGGGAAGATTCCCTTTTTTTAGTGACAGAGAAGGAAGCCAGTCAGAAAGACTGGGATATGGATTTTTCAGCGAGACTAGAAGAGAAGTCAGTGTTGACTTCCAAGATTGATCTAAAAGATCAAGCATGCTACAGATGTACAAAGACTGAACTATATACAAAGGATTCTCCCAACAAGAGGGAGAAGACTATGACAAGAATTACTCCAATAATTAAAGATATAGTTCCAGTATTCATGAAGACAACCGGGACTACCATGAAAATATGAGATTCAGGGGAGCAATCCCTATATTTGAGATTGATTTATCTCCAGTGCCAGATGATGTAGTACATTATTTGGGTCATGAAGACAAGACTACAATAGAAGATAAAGTTACCTCCATAAAATAAGAAGAGATACTTTCAGTATCAATTATTGAGCCATTCTCAACTTCAGAGCAACTACTGGTGCAAAGTCCCAGTTCCAGAGAAACAATTGCAGAGAGAGTAGAGGACATACTCTCAGGTAGTGAGACAAATATTGATTTGCAAAAAGAACATAGAGATAGCACATGATCATGCAGATTAAGTTGCAATTAAGAAAGTGTACCATATTGGTACAAAGTGATGTGAAAATTTGATTTGAAGTTGAAGACATAAAGACTCATGTCTACAAGATGAAGCAAGATCCTAGAACTTGGTATGGAAGAATTGACAATTTCATGAAGAATTTGGGCTTTACCAAGAGTAAAGTTGATTCTAACCTTTAATTCAAGTTTATGTGTGATGAGATAGTGATATTTCTATTGTATATAGATGACTTATTCTTAACTAGAGAAGAAAAGATCATCACAGATTGTAAGAAGAAGCTCACTGCAGAGTTTGAGATGAAATACCTAGGCCTAATGCACTATTTCTTAGGTCTTGAAGTTTGGTAGAGCCCAAGAAAATATCTTCCTCAACCAAGGGAAGTATGCAGTTGAAATAATGAAGAGGTTTGACATGTTGGAATGTAAATCCATGAACACACCCATGGAAACAAAGTTGAAGCTCCTGGTAGATACTTCGTCAGAATTGATTGATGCTACACTACACAAACATATCATTGGATTGTTGATGTATCTAATGAATACCAGGCCAGATATATGTTTTGTTGTGGACACCTTGAGTTAGTATCTAGTAGAGCCCAGACATGTTCACCTGGTAGCTGCAAAACATATGATGAGATACCTTAAGGGTACGTTGGAATATGGTCTATGTTATACTAGAGATCATGACTTCAAACTGTATGGATATACAGATTCAGATTGGGCTGGAAGTGTTTCTGATAGAAAGAGCACTTCAGGAGGTTTTTTAAGTCTGGAGTCAACCATGACTTCATGGCAGAGAAGGAAGAAATCCAGTATTTCCCTCAGCACGACAGAAGAAAAATATATATTACAACATGTTCCACCAGTTGTGAAGCCATATGTCTTCAGATGTTGTTGACATATCTATTTGATCTAGAGATGGAATCCACCATGATTCTATGTGATAACCAAAGTTGTATAAATATGATGGAGAACCATGTGTTCCATGATGAGTCGAAGCACATAGAGATTCGTTATCACTTCATTCATGATATGAAGCAGAGGGGAGCTTTAAAGATCCAATATGTTGGCACAGATGAGTAGGTTTTTGACCTAGCCTCTATCTTGTGTAAAGTTTGAGCACTTTAGAGACAAGCTTGGTGTAGTATGAAAGGACCTCCCTCGAAAGGGGGAGTAGTGTTGATGATACTATGGTATACTAACCAATATTAGGTAGCTTAGTTAGTATTTTATATCCCAGGGGATTGATCATCCCTGGACATATCTCAAAGGTCCAAAAGGATGGGTTGTCAAAGTTCTTATGCATGTATATGCTAGATTTTGTTAGTAGTGGTAGCTCTGTTAGGATTTTATATCCTAGGGAATCTTTCAATTCCTAGGTAGATCCTTTGGGTTTGTCAGAGTACCGCATGGTAGCTCCGTTAGGATTTTATATCCTAGGGAATCTTTCAACTCCTGGGCAGATCCTTTGGGTCTGTCAGAGTACCACGAAATTTTTTTGCACCTGCCTCATTCTGTTGCATATGATGTTGATGATTTTTTTCCAGCCTCATGCAGATGATTTCCAACCTCGCGTTGATGTTGATGTTGTTCCAACCTCTTGTTGTGATGATGTTTTGATGATGATTTCCAACTTCGTGCTGTGATGATGTTGTGATGATGTTGCTCCAACCTCTCACTGTGATGGTGTTGTCCAGCCTCGAGTTGTTGATACTTTAGCTTCATGATAAAGATGGTGATGATGCCACTTTAGCTTCACAATAAAGATGTTGATGATGATACTTTATCCTCATGCTAAATATGTTGATGATGATACTTTAGCCTTATGCTAAAGATGTTGATGATAATACTTTTGCCTCATGCTAAAGATGATGATGATGCTACTCCAGCTCCATGCGATGAACAATGATAATATTGATGATGAGAATTTTTTTTTATGATTTAGAGATGTACCAGCTAGTGTTCCAGATGCTCATGATGTTTCTACCCTCTCTCTCTCCTGATGATGTTGTATTGAGTTGTGTCAGTAGAATACCCTTCTTTTTAAGGGGGAGTGTTGAAATATTGTAACTGCAAAGAGTATTCTATTTATTATTGAGTCATTTACTTATAGATCAATCCCCTTTTGTGGATTGATCATGTTGGGGCTTATATATGACCAAATCCCCTTTTGTGGATTGGTCAAACACTAATTATATCATGCTAATTAAGAAGTCGCCCCCCATGCCTAATTAAAGTGGTTATAACTGTTGATATTATGGTAGTTGCGGGAGGTATTAACCTCCATTTGTGACCTTTGAAAAGATTAGAATATTTCAGAACAAAGAAAAGATTTGGATATAACCCTAGAAGATAAGTCAGCTAAAGGAAATATTATATACTAATTAATTAGCACCCAGAATGAGAAGTCATCCCAGGCAGTCTGGAAGAAGCAGTATAAATATAGGAGGTCAGTCTTCATTTTAGCCAGAATTCTCAGAATTGCAAAAGTACACTTGTGCACACTGCATAAGGCTAGTTTGTGTGCAAGTTTTGGGAGCAGATGCTACCGGCAGTTCTGCAATCTACATTTTCGGTTTTTCTGGGTTGGACTCTCTGATCAGTTTTGGATATCTTTGCTTTGTGCATTAGCCTTGGTTGGATATTGATTTGTTTCCAGAAATTCTTCTCTCTGTCAAGGTCAAGGTGCTCTAGGGCGACAATAGTTCCTATGGTTGGGTGACAATATTCCTATATTGTCTATGGTTAAAAGAGCACATCCAATATTCTAACAGTTTATGGGCCCACACCTCCTTCATTCAGTCTAACCACTGGAAGGGAGCTAAGCCATAAGGTTACTAAGCTCGTTGAAGAACTTTCGCGAGGGTTTCTAGTAGGTGCAGTTACTAAAGCATTGTTGCTAGGGTTACTAGCAGGTGCAGTTGTAGAAACCCTAAAACCCTTGTCTATCACCTTATGATGGAAAACCTTACTCAAGGAGAAGATATTCAAGTGCGCCTTAGTACAGCGCACCTCTTGGCACTCTCAGAAGGCATAAACGTCAAGGTTGAAGTTTTGGGTCAAAGCTTGACCATTTATTAGTCAATAGAAGTCATGGATGAAAAAACAAATCATCTACACTACTCAGCACTCACAGGAACACTTGAAGATGACATGTGGATAATTGACGGTGGAGATTTTAGGCATATGACAAGAGATCAAGCCAGACTCTCCAATATAAATGAAAATAAGATATCGTACAAGGTAGAACTTGGAGACAAAAACACTTACCCAGTCGAAGGAATTGGTCAAGCCTCCATCAAATTGAAAACATGTAACAATGTTCATTTGAGAAATGTCTTATATGTACCTGGTTTACAAAAGAATCTTGTATCCATATCTTGCCTAGAATACAAAGGAAATTGAACAGCCTTTGTATATGGGAAAGTATTATCTTGGCCTAGAGACTCCAGCATAGAGAATGCTAGATTTATTGGAACATGTGAAGGAAGACTATACAGACTACTAGAATGAAATGATGAAGCCCTTGTACATGATGAAGTCAATCCCAATGAACTTTGGCATAGAAGGTATGCTCATATCAACTATCAAGCATTACCCTTCCTCAAAATAATGGTTGAAGGAATACCATAACTACAATCTACACATGAAGGAATTTGCAAAAGATGTGCTCTTGGTAAGAATGTTAAGAAACCATTCTCAAGCAGCAATAGTAGATCTAAGGAAATTCTAGATCTAATACATTCAGATGTTTGTGGTTCGATTCTAGTCAAATCTATAGGAGGTTCTCTTTACTATGTAATATTCATATATGATTACTCGAGAAAGACTTGGTTATATATCTTGAAGACAAAGGACGAAGTATTCAACAAGTTTCAAGAATTCAAAGAAGAGATAGAGAACCTCACAAACACGAAAATCAAGACCTTGAGAATAGATAATGGAGGAGAATATACATCCAAGGAATTTTTTCCTTTTGCAAATCAGTAGTGATTAGGAGGGAGATAACTATTCCTCATAATCCTCAACAAAATGGTGTAGCATAAAGAAAGAACAGATCTATTGAAGAAACTGTGAAGGCACTATTAAACGATCAAGGTTTATATATGTATCTATGGGGGGAAGTAGCCATGACAGAAATATATGTTAAGAATATAAGTCCTCACCGCATATTGAAGGATATGACTCTAGAATAAGCCTTCTTGGGAAAGAAACCTAATGTGGAGCACTTAAGAATCTTTGGATACCCTATTTACTTTCACATTCCCAAGGATAAAAGGAATAAATTAGAACCCTTAGGAAAGAAGGGCATATTCATGGGATACAGTGAATCATCCAAAGCCTATAGAATATATATCCAAAAACAACATACGATTGAAGTCAGTAGAGACGTAACCTTCAATGAAAATATGGATTTCAAGAAATTCATAGAAGAAACTATAGAATAAGAAGAGTATGAAGAGCCTATGTAAGAAAGCACATGTCTTCCAGAAAGTCAGAATGAAGAAACAGAACAACTTGATCATCCGATGCAACCATGTGATACTATTAATTTAGAAACTGTACCCAAAACCAAGAAATTAATAGCTTGGATTGAAGCTACCCTACAAGAAGTAGAAAGACTCAAAGCCCCAAGTGGGACCTTAAAAAAAATCAAGAAGCCCAAGAGATTCTCTCGCTATGCAACATGTATGAAAAAGCTTCTAGACAAAGAACCCACCACGTTTGAAGAGGCAGCTTAGAAGAAATAATGGAAAGAAGCCATGACAGAAGAACACCAGTCCATCATGAAAAATGATGTATGGGAAATTGCGCCTAGACCTAAAGAAAAATCAGTAGTAACTTCAAAATGGGTCTATAAGATCAAACATGCAGTAGACGAAAGCATGGACAAATATAAAGCAAGGTTCATAGCTAGAGGGTTATCCCAGAAGGGGGGTGAAGACTATGATGAAACATTCACTCCTATTGCTAGATATACTTATATTAGAGCCATTATGTCTCTTGCTACTTCCATGGGATGGATTTTACATCAGATGGATGTAAAAAAAACTTTCCTCAATGGAGAAATCAAAGAAGAAGTATACATTGAACAACCTCAAGGATTTGAAGTACATTTCAAAGACACTCATGTTTGTAGACTAAAGAAAGCTTTATATGGACTCAAGCAAGCTCCAAGAGCTTGATATGCCAGAATAGACAACTACCTAATGAGACTTGGTTTCTCCAAGAGTCATGCAGATCCAAATCTTTACTACAAAGTCATGGACAATGTACCTATGATTCTACTGCTATATGTCAATGACCTATTCTTGACAGGTGAAGAGTCTCTCATTATCCAGTGTAAAAAGGAACTAGCTTCTGAGTTCGATATGAAATATCTTGGTCTCATGCATTATTACTTGGGACTAGAAGTATGGCAAAATCGTGGTGAAGTATTCCTTGGACAAGGAAAGTATGCAGTAAATATTCTTCAGAAGTTTGGAATGATGGATTGCAAATCCATGGACACTCCTATGACCATAGATATAATAAAAGTAAGAGACTCGGATTCTGATCTAGTAGACTCGTCCCTGTATCAACAATTGATTGGGTCATTGATGTATTTAGTAAATACTCGACCAGACATTTGCTTTGCCGTAAACACACTAAGCCAGTTCCAGGTGGAAACTAGACATGAGAATTGGATAGCTGCAAAGCATGTTCTAAGATATATTCATGGGACACTAAAATATGGTTTAATATACACTGCATCCAGTGATATACAGCTTCATGGATTCACAGATTCATATTGGGAAGGAAGTGCAGAAGACAGAAGGAGTACTTCAGGGATGTGTTTCATCTTAGGGTCCGCTATGATATCTTGGGGCAGTAGGAAACAAAATTCTATCGCACTCAGCACAACAGAATCTGAATATATCGCAGCATGTGAGGCATGTATAGAAGCAGTATGGTTGAGAAAGTTGATTTCTAGATTATTTGATCAGGTTCCATATTTGACCATAATACATTGTGACAATCAAAGTTGTATAAGGATATCAAAACACCCAGTGTTTCATGAACGGTCGAAACACATTGAGATCAAATACTACTTTATTCGAGATAAAGTCCAGGAAGGAGAAGTGAAGCTCCAATATATCCCCACAGATGAGAAGACATCATATATCTTAACAAATCCTCTGTCTAGAATAAATTTTGCATACTTATGAGACAAATTGGGGATCGTGGAAATAACTCCCTTAGATGAAAGGGAAGAGATGGATCTCCATGCTAGGAGGGAGCACTGGCATATCATTGATTTATGGAAAATCATTTTTCATCTTTGAAAAATGGTCCAGGATGGGAATTTCCTTTCCAGTTGAGAAAGTGGTTTGAGATTTCTGATGAAAAAGAATTTTCCAGTTTGGAAAATGGTCCAGATTGAATGATCATTTTCATAATGAAAATGGTTCGATGGATTGTTGATGTACCATAGACAATGATTCCCCTTGTGGCCAGTGTGGGGGAATGGTCTAGGACAATCTTTATTCTTGATAGTCACTCTCAGTAGTGGTCAAGAAGACTGGTCTGCCTCGCTGGACAATCATTATTTCGAAGCTCACAGTTGTGAGCAGTTTCTAAGAATGGTCTGTTTTGGAGGTTGGTGTAGGACAGTCATTTCCTTAGGAAATGGTCCGGACAGTCATTCCCTAGGGCATATTCATTCTCTCCAGGTTGCACTTTTTTTAGTGCCAGAGGAATGGCCTAGATAGGTGAATGGTCCAGGTTCATCAATCAGGGACATGCATTCCCTAGGGTAAACTCATTCTCTCTAGGTTTCACTTTGTTTAATGCTGAAGGAATGACCCAGATAGGTGAATGGTCTAGGCTCATAAATCAGGAAAATTATTCTTCCATGCTTGAGAAGAATAGTACAGATATCCCATCATTGATGCTTTACTCTCTAAGGGCATATGCTCTTCTAGATCTAGCAGATGTGAGTGGAAGAATTACCCAGATGACTCAGTTATATCATGATATTGTTTCTGTGTAGGTTGATATCAGATGATATGATTACTATGGAGACTATATGTCTCTAGACAATAGAGGTATGCTAATCTGGTGGATATGTTCCACTGGTTGTGACCATGTGTCACATATTGAATAGTTGTGTACTACTATGGATAGACACAGTTGTGTTCTATTAGTTGACATTGTACTAGTTGTCACAGAGATTATCCAGTTGGATAATGATGACGGTGCTCGTGATTTAATTAGCCTATGTGCCCATAATGATGCTACCAGTTGAATGGTATGTTTGTGCTCAAGACCATTATCTATTATACCTCCCTAGCTAGGAGGAATTTTTGATATTATGGTAGTTGCGGGACGTATTAACCTCCATTTGTGACCTTTGAAAATATTAGAATATTCTGGAAGCAAGAAAATATTTGGATATAACCCTAGAAGAGAAGTCGGCTAAAGGAAATATTATATACTAAGTAATTAGCACCCAGAATGAGAAGTCATCCCAGGCAGTCTAGCAGAAGAAGTATAAATATAGGAGGTCAGTCTTCATTTTAGACAGAATTCTTAGAACCGCAGAAGTACACTTGTGTGCACTGAAAAAGGCCAGTTTGTGCAAAAGTCTTGGGAGCAGCTACTACCGACAATTATGCAATCTACATTTTCGGTTTTACTAGGTTGGAATCTCTGATAAGTTTTGGCTATCTTTGCTTGGTGCATTAGCCTTGGTTGGCTATTGATTTGTTGTCGAAAATTCTTCTCTCTGTCAAGGTCAATTTGCTCGGGGGTGGCATTAGTGCCTATGGTTGGGTGACAATATTGCTATATTGTCTATGGTTAAACGAGCACATACAATATTCTAACAATAACTACTAAGTGAAGAGTTCAGCCCAACTTGATGAAGAGACACCTCCCTAGCGCCTACCAGCAAGTATAAATAAGTGAGCAGTGTTCCTCACTTTTTCACTCACTCAAGTCACTCATCTAGTTCGCAATTTTGAAGGAAGTTGCAGTTGCCAAAAGAAGAGAGAGAGAAGCATTGCTCAATGTTGGATATTCTCTTGTGTTTGGTATTTTATCTTGGAATTATATTAGAAATATATATTAAGGAATTTTTTGTTGGGTTTTCTCCCCCATGAAGGTTTCCCAGGATAAATGTTGTGTACCTTGTGATTGTGTATCTTTAAATGATCATGGTTATGTTATTATTGTCTAGAAAATGGAAAAGAACTTAATAACATCTCTAAATTTAACACTAGTAGGGGCACACGTGAGGTCCTCCAAGGTATCTATGTGGCCTCCAAAGGATGTCATCATCATCCGGCGTGTGGACCATGGTATCCAACCTGTGGGATTCAAGCCCCTAAGGAATCCCAAGGTAGGGTTGTTCTTCCAAATCTGTCCACCAACTAGGTCCTCCAAAGAAAATGAATACGCCCTCCAAGTATCTCAAGTCAAATCCATCATGATAAGTAAATTAGGTCAATAAAAGATCCATATAAGCATGTACATCAAAAACCACCTCATCAAAATAAACAAGTTCTAAAAGACCCTATGCAATTTTCCAAGTTTGGGTATGGGAGGGTTGACAAAGCGACCCATTGGGTGAATCGTACCCCAAGTTTAGGAGTGTTTCCCAAGTGGGACAATCTCAAAGACATGTGGAAAAAGTGACATGGATGGGTGAAAGACTCTTGGGCATGGGGTTCATGACATATAATGGATCATAGTATCTAATTTATGGGTGTCTTTGTAGAGGGTGTGTTGCACCTTCGTTTTCAATGCAACCTTTTTCCAAGCCCTTTTATTTCCTTTTGTTATTTTAAGATGTTTCTAGGCTGAAGCCAAGGTGGGGCTTCTACCTAAGAATGAAAAACAATGCCCACCTTGACTCTACCCTAGTCACATCATGCTTCCCCAAGTTGAAAACAATGTGTGGGGCTTCTACCTAAACATGAAAAACAATGCCCAGACATACTCCACCTTAGTTGGCATTTTGTATTAGTTATTTTTCACCGGTCCCATCAGTTTCTTATGAGAGACATTTCATTGTCCTCGGGATCCTTGGGTGAGCATATATAAGGTTCATGATTGGATTTTATCTTTTTTGAGCTACAAGCCTCTGGGCCTTCATCCTCTTCTTCCCATGAAATGAGGGATAATCCCTTCTTGGGTCAGTACACTCGAAAATCCCAAAAGGTAAGGAGATGAGGGGATGAAATGTGGAAAGTGACAAGAATGGTCAGGAATGGCATGATGACTCGTCAAGAGGATTTCCTAGTAGAAAACCTATCCCTAATGGTGACCCACTTACTAGGGTTCAATGTCAACCACCAAGGTGAAACAAGGAAAAGAGCATAATTTCCAAGTAGACATTACATAATCAAAAGCAGTTTAAAATGCAACAAACTCAAATGCCTCAAATATTGAAATGACACTCACCATAATACCTGGCTTGTACCTCATGGAGTAAGACCCAATGTTCTCCAGAATCAATTTGATGTGGTGGATACCTCATGATGAACATATAACTGTGGTGGCAAGGTGGGTCTCTATTTGTGCAAGTGGACACTGTTGGTCAAGATGTCTCTCGGTACTCCATGTATGCAACTTGAGGGCCTCGAGACATCATCTCCATATTTATCCCTAGGAACCAGGGATAACATTTTTCTCCTTCTTGGAGACATGTACTCTCCGTAGGGTGCATGAGAACCAACGCATATCCTAGTGGACCTGTGCCTACACTGAAACATAAAACTGTAAAATATAGGATGGTTCTATCACCCTTCGTCCATATATATCAAATCTCAAAGACTAAAAAATGACAACTAGTTTAGAAAATATTTTTTTTTGCATTTTTCATATATATAATGAAAAAATAAACATGTAAATCAATAATGCAAGTAGAGAAAAATGAAAATCAAAGATGAAATGAAACTAAACTACCATGAGCAATCAATATGCAAATGCAAGAAATCAAGATGACCTACCTACTAACTTGGGGCCTTGGGGCCTTGGGGCCCTGAAGATTAGGTGATAGGTGATGTCAGGGGAAGTCATACAACCAATGAAACCATACTTTCATCATTTCATCAAGGTATATCCCCCTGTGCTTAATCATGCAATACAACAAGGATAAGTTGATAACATAATAATCATGAGAATAAATAGACATATAATCAATCATGAAATGAAACTCATGGAGATGGGTAGGAGGGAGGAAATCTTGCTGAAAAGAGTAGCCAAAATTATTATCAACCTAAAAATCCTGCTTGAAAGGATAGCCACAAGCTCGACCAATCCATCTCTGAAGAGGGATACCATATGTAGACCATGGCTCATCTTCATCCCCATTAGCATGATCACTTCTTCTTGAAGACTGAGAAGACATGAGAGATCCCAAGAAGACCCCATTATTTCCCTGAGAAGAAGAAATGAGGTAATGGACATGCTCAGGTTTAGAAAAACATTTCCTCTTCCTCTGTGAATCCTAGTAAAAATATCCAAGATAAAAATACTTTCCCTTTATAGAGTGAGCATTTGATTCCATTAGGATATCCATGTCCTAGTGTTCATCTAAAATTGAGGAAGAAGGTGGTTGAAAGTCCTCATAGAACAAGTCTGCACTCCCAAAAGGATCTACATCACAACTCCCAAGGGATGACTGAAAAATCATCCTGAAAATGTTGCAACAAGTCATCCTTGAATGAACGAAACAAACCTGTAACCATGTCATCATCAGGTTTCCAAACATTTGAATCATATACGCATGAAGATCGGTCTTCTGAATATGACAACTCAACCCCTTTGTCTTGACAACTACCCTCAATGTCTTAAACAGGGTCTTTATAAAAACTTAAACGACCAAGATCCCATGTGCGTCTCCTAGTCTGTATGAAATTTTCTATATGCTCATCAACCATATCCAAGCGTTCTTTCATAATACCATCAGTATGACTGAAAATGGCTATCTCATTGTCTTCATGTGTAGGAAGAACAAAGGCTAGGGTGGCTTGAACCGGATCTTCAGATTCTTCATCATTGTGATTAGTTACTTCTTCAACTTCATATGTAGAAGGAAACAAATGATATATATCCTCACCTTCATCAAGCAGGAGGAAAGATAACTATCTTACGAGGTTTATCAAAATGTTGTACCTCATCATGATTCCCCTTTCTCGTCATGGGCATGCCCCTCCATCGCCTCTTCATTATAAGGGGCTTGATCCTTAATACAAATCACTTTGTTTGTTTTTTTCCAAAAGTTTCTGTCACATCCAAGGGATCCTCTAATACTTTTTCACTTCCAAAGTCATGGAATAAAGTATCATAAAGATATTCAAAAGGGTCACAATTCATCATGTTCTCTTCTTGATGTGCAGGAGGAACAAAGGCATAGATGTCTTCTTCAAGTGGAAGGGAATATATAAACACTTTATCTTCACCAAGTGTCTTGTGAAGATCTTCAACATGAGAAAATTCATTGAGATATTCTTGGTGACTTTCTTCATACATATGTATTTCAAGCATTTCTTCATCCTCAAGGGATAGTTCTTAGACATATTTTTGAAACAACTATTTTACAAGATTCATCAGTTCCTCAGAAGCTTCATCAACAAATTTTTCCATTTCCATTTGTAAAAGTTCCCTCCTCGAGGCATGAAAAGTTATAGATGAGGGTTCATCCCATGGTGCTATAATTCCATTGAATAAAAAGAAACCTCAATGGAGTCGTCATATGAGATCAAGGCTCATAAAAGGATGGAAATGGGGAAACAAGGAAAGGTGGGTTCTTGGAAGGTGGAGTTGCCAGGTGAGCCTCAAGAAGAGCTCATCAGGGGTAGAAGGGGAACGCCCTTCAAGTGGAGTCCCCAGGAAAGCTAGGGGTAAAGGATTTGGGAAGGAATCTTACTAAAGTGTTGTTAAGGCACAGAAGAGGATTAAAAATCCTCCACGACAACAACACAAAAATGTTATCGTGAAAGCTGTATGTTGGGAAAATCTCAACCCAATACACAAGATGACGATAACAATGGGAGAGTTTACCCACTGTCACCTCAGATAAACCCTCCCCTCACTTTAGTGAAGGAAGAATCCAACACAAGGGGGGAATCCTGGGTGACCCTAGGGGGAAATGAGATGGAAAGTGAGTCTATGGAAGTGATTCCCCTATAGGTCAAGTTACCAAGTGGGATATGGCTTGGAAATGAGTCTCGGAAGTGATCAATGGTTTCCAAGAGATTGAGTACCTAAAGAAGATGATTATACCTTCCCGAGACATAAGAAAAGACGAGATACAAGCCCAATGATCCAATGGACAAGAAAATGAAGCTTGTTGTTCTAATTAGCAGAAGCATATAATGATATAAATAATAAATGAAATAAATATAATATATTCTAAAAAAGTCACTAAAATTCCAAGTAAATATGCAAGAGAGTAACTAGCAAATTACTAGTGAAACTCAAGTATGATAGCACAAGACCTCAAGTATGATAGCACAAGACTTTAGAAACATTTAAAGTCTGTTTGATGTAATTATTGAATATATATTTCTGCAACCTTATGGATTTAGCAAACAAGTGTTACTATAGAAAATTCCAACCACCAGAAATTGCAAGTAAACCACCCAAAAGAAACACAATAACCAGTAGATTAACTTGGCAACTTTCTAGCAAAATTTGATAGTTAGAACATGATAAAATTTAGAAAGTATGAACGTCCTTGGAAGGTGGTGTCGCCAGATGAGCCTCAAGAAGAGATCATAAAGGGTGGAAGGGGAACGTCCTTCAAGTGGAGTCACTAGGCAAGTTAGGGGTAAAGGCTTTAGGAAGGAAGCCTGCCAAAGTGTTGTTAGGGCATGAAAGAGGATTCAAAACCCACCAAGGCAACGACACAAAAATGTTATTGTGCAAACTGTAGGTTTGGAAAATCCCGAATCAATCCACAATATGATGATAAAAAGGTGAGATTTTACCCACTATCACCTCGGATAAACCCTCCCCTCGCTTTCGTGAAGGAAGAATCCAACACAAGGGGCGAATCCTAGGTGACCCTAGGGGGAAATGAGATGGAAAGTGAGACTATGGAAGTGATTCCCCTATAGTTCAAGTCACTAAGTGGGATATGGATTGTAAATGAGTCTCAAAAGTGATCAATGGTTTCCAAGAGCTCGAGTACCTACAAAAGATGATTATACCTACCCGAGACACAAGAAAAGACGAGATACAAGCCCATCGATCCAATGGACAAGAAAGTGAATATTTATTTCCTAATTATCAGAAATATATAATGATATAAATCAACAATGAAATAAATGGAATATCTGCTAAACAACTCATTAAAAGTCCAAGTAAATATGCAAGAGACTAAATAACAATTACTAGTGAAACTCAAGTATGATAGCACAAGAATTTAGCAACGTTTAAAGGTTGTTTGATGTAAGTATTTAAGAGATATTTATGCATCCTTACGGCTGTAGCAAACAATTTTTAGTACATAAAATTCCAACCAATATAACTTGCAAGTAAATCACCCAAAAGAAGCACAATAACTAGTAGATTAACTTGGCAACTTTCTAGCAAAATTTGACGATTATAACATGAACAAATTTAGAAAGTATGAAGTGATTTGTTGCAGCCCTAATGGATGTAGGTTAAAGTTATTACAACATCAATAAATACTTGGAGAAACAAGATTCCCTATTGGCCTTGACAAGTCTTAAGCATGTAAAAAATATTCCAACTTAAACAATTTCAATATCTCGTAATTCTAGGTATCCTAGTCCAATGATTTTATTTCTCCAATGCAATAGATTGATGCATTTAACTAATGGGTTGTGGAGTCTTTAAAAATGAAATATCTAGTTGTGATGCTTCCTTGGGGGTGTAAGACCTTTTACTCCCCAAGGAAAGCAAAACTAGCTAATAAAAACCCTAGGAGAGTGTAAACCCTTTTACTCCTCCTAGTATTCCTTTGTGCAACAAATTATTTCAAGACAATTATGATGGGCTTAGTGGGGTTGTATGCACTTATACTCCCAAAAAAATTAGAAAAATAACCATGTGACAAAGAAAAGAAGAAATAACATGAAATATTCCTTACCTGTTGGACAACTGAGAGGGGGGGGGGGGGTTGAATTAGTTGTTACCGTGCTTAAACAATTATCCTTATTTTAAACACTTTGCAGAAACACTTAATGACATTCACAATAGTGCAGGGAAGTAAGCAAGAGCATATTCAGCATCAGCCACACACATGAGATACACAGAGACAGATATTTCCTGAGGAAACCCATAAAGGGTTTCCTCTTTTTCTTTATATGATAAGTAATATTTACATTCTTTACATTATCATACATATGAGCACCAACTCATAATGAGGCTGCAACCTCAGTTTTGTAAGCTGCAACTTGTTGAGAGCACCAACTCTATGT
>JASDQU010589311.1:68940-88463 GCA_032191745.1 Picea mariana | reverse complement strand
GGAAGCACCAACTCCCTGGTTTCTCTAGCACCAACTAGAAGGAAGCACCAACTCCTTGTGTTCAAGCACCCACTTGAACCTCTGAGGACACCAGTCCTCCCTAGCACCTTCCAACCACCCTGAAATGTAAATTCTTTATTACTAAAACTTATTACAGTGATATAAAGTTATTCAATGGCTTACTAGCCTTGTCATTGTTCTGTTACACTTCTCTGCCCTGTCTGCATCAGTGTCTTCTGCACACCCCTTTCACTTTCTGTTCTTCTGCCTTTTATGCTCTCTGCACCATATCCCTTCAATGCACCATTCCTCTACTGTGCATTTCTTCTCTTGCGCTCTGCCTCCTTGCACACACCTGAATTCTCCTACACAGCGACAACCCCAATCTCTTCTTTGTTCCACATTCTTATAGTCTCTATGCTCCTTGTGCATGCAATATTCGCCATGCCTATGCATGCTCACACCACGCCAATCTCCTCCACATCTCAAGTGCTTTGCCTAATCATCATCGTGACTCTTCAGCTTCTTTGGCGGTTTTCCCCACGCGTTCAACATCACTGGGTGTTCTGTCTAGATTTCTCAGCTTCTCTGGCAGTTGAGGCTCTTCATCTTCTCTGTCTTCGATGAGCTTATCCTTTCTATTTTCAACTATAGACTTCAATCCCCTTCCATTTGTTAATCACTTGTATCAATAGTCCTCAATCCACTAGAAGATGCCTTGAGACTCTTCATCTTCTTTGGCGATCACACTAAGTCCTCTTTGAGTCCTCTGGCAGATACCATCATTTGTCTCTAGCTGTTACACTTAGAAGCGCAACAGTAGCCCTGCGATCTTATTCAACTTCACCTGCACTGTTGGATTGAATTCATAGAATCTTGCGTTTATTTTTCAATTTCGCACTTTGGCATTTCGGGATCCTTGTGGTAAAGATTTCGTTACTCTCCATGTCCCAATCCCCGAAACTCTGAAATGGAACTTATCTGAACTAGCTCCTTCCTTCATCTTCCACCGATGTGACCAATGGCTGCGACCACAGATTGAGCCAAAACATGTTTCACATTTTGGGATTTCGGCACTCCTATGGTAGAGTCTCTTGACGCTCCATATCCCGATATCCAAAGCTCTGAAATGGAGTCGGATCAACGGTCCACACTCTAAGTGATTCGACGGTCCTGATCTCTTTGTGATTTCGTATATCGTAATTTCGGGGTTCGCGACTTCAGGACTCCTATGGTAGGAGTTCTTGACATCTCCATCTCTCGATTTCTGAAACTCTGAAAGGGAGTGAGATCAATGCTCCACATAACCCCCTGAGATGGACGGTTGACAGGATTTCAGCGTTTCGCATTTCGCGATTTCAGGACTCTTGTGGTAGGATTTCTTGACATCTCCATCTCCCAATTTCTGAAACTCTGAAGTGATGTAAACTTGCTGACGTCACATGTGGATTGACATGTGTCAAATTATTGCCACGTGTCACTCTGATTTGTGACTTACATGTGCCTGAAATGTTGAATCAGCTTGACACTTGTCATTGCCTAGTTGTGCCACATGTTCTTAGCTGACATGGTTTGTTGACGTGTCTGTTTTGGGATTTCACATTTCGGCACTTCGAGACTCCTAATGTTGAGAGTCTTTGACTTCTCCATCTCCCGATTTCTGAAACTCCAAAATGGAGTTTACTTCGGGGTTTCACATTTTGTGAATTCGGCAGGTTAGGGAACCCCGTTCCTTTGACTTCCCAGTAAGTGAAACGATGATCTATGTCCATGTGTCCTACCCGTAAATGGACGGTCCTCCTTCTTTCAGGATTTTGTACGCCCACTTCTCCTTGCACTTTAAAGAACATGCAGGTTCTCCTTGATCCAACGATGGTCGGATCCCGTGCTTGGATCTAACGCCTGAGATCTGTCCTCCTCTTCAGTACGCTCTTCTTGTCTACATTTATATCTGACGGCCATCAGGAATTCAGGATGGGATCCAATGATCACTGACGCTTCTCCTCCCGAGCTTACGCATCCTCCTTACTTGGGAGAATTTCTAAGTGCCAAGGTCCTCGACATTTGATCCGCCTGAAATCCTGAGTACGCTATCTCTCTTGAGCTTTGGCAATGAGCTAACCTCATCCCTGGTGCACACCTACGCACTGCATTTGACTCTGCGCTAATTCCTCCTGAGCTTACTTTGTCCTTGTTTTTCCTTCACTGCATACTCTAATCTTTCCATCAATGACAAGCACATACTGCCTGTAAAGCATGCCAACCATCCTCTGCACTATCTCTTCTGATCTTATCGAGCTTTCTCTGCAGCGTCTTCCCAAAATAATTCTGGTGCCCATCTGTTACATTCTTCCTGTACTCAAGCCATCATCGTTGTTGTACTTGCCATCAATGACAAGCATATGCTGCCTGTAAAACATGCCAACATTACCTAGTCTAAGCATTAACAAGATACAATCCTTTTAACCAAGAAAATCCACCATAAAATAAAGAAATAAACTCTAAGAAAGATAACACCTTACTTCTTCATCCAATAGCCAAATAAAACCATAGCAAGAGATATAGACAAAATTTCCCAAGTAGGGCACAAATTTCATCCAAGAATCCTCTCTAAGATGGGAGAGTTATGATAAAAATGAAAGAGAAATGATCTATATTTATACAAATCCTACTAAAAGTGTTTTTCCACTTAATTTTAGGGTAAAACAAAAAGTACGGGGTTGACAACCCTTACTTTTCCCCTTTACATTACAAAATTCAAATTTAACTTTAAAAATACACATAAGAAACCCTAAAGTGACATCATCCCCCTAAAGGGTGATGTTTTGGCACCCTTTTGCAAGTCATTGGAGTAGAAGATGGAGGTCGTTTGGAATTTTAGGGCCTCCCTCTCATGCGCTAGGGTTTCCTCCTTCAATCCATCCCTTCTCCCATCAAAATGTGCCAAGTGTCAAGTCAATCAACACCACCACCCCAAACCCTAGCCCCATAAGACGTCAAGCCTTCCAAATGTGATTTTTTGGCCTCTGAGGGAAAAACATTGGGCTAGTAGGGGCACACGTGAGGTCCTCCAAGGTATCTATGTGGCCTCCAAAGGATTTCATCATCATCTGTTGTGTGGGCCATGGTATCCAACCTGTGGGCTTCAAGCCCCCAAGGAAGCCCAATGTAGGATTGCTCTTCCAAATCTGTCCACCAACTAGGTTCTGCAAAGAAAATGAAAACGCCCTCCAAGGATCTCAAGTCAAATGAATTATGATAAGTAAATCAAGTCAATAAAAGATCCATATAAGCATGTACATCAAAAAAAACCTCATCAAAATAAACAAGTGCTCAAATACCCTATGCAATTTGCCAAGTTTGGGTATGGGAGGCCATGATTACAACTGTGTGAGACATTTTCCAGGACACAGACTGATTGATTCGACCTGAGAGAGAGCCCCTAATATGGGTGTGTGGTTCCTATCTAAGACAAAACTAGAACGTAGTGATCGACTTCTCTTTACATAGAGTTGAGAATAACTCCAGATGATTCTCCTGTGTAACACAATGAGAAAGGAGATCTGTTGAGTTGGCGTGCTTGTGGTTGAGCACAAGGTGAACGTGTGAATTCCCATGAGTTGGGTGCATCGTTATGAGATAGAGATGAAGATGATGTATTAGCCTCCTCCTTATAGAGATTTGAGAAGAAATCCAAATGATTCTCCTGTGTAACGCAGTGAGAAAGGAGATCTGTTGAGTTGGACGTGCCTATGGTTGAGCACAAGGTGAACATGTGAATTCCCATGAGTTGGGTGCATCCTTATGAGATGGAGAAAAAGACAATGTATTAGCCTCCTCTGAGAAAAGAGTTGAGATGATGAACTCCATATGACTCTCCTATGTAATGCAATGGGAAAGAAGATCTGTTGAGTGGTTGTGCCTGTGGACGAGCACATGTGAACATGATCCTAGTGGTTGAGCACTAGTTAGTAGTGAGTGTGGTTCTCCTATGAGATGTAGTGAGATAGAGATATGGACATCCCTATGGATTTTCCCCTAGTGGTTGAGCACTAGTGGGTGTATGATATCCCTTTCTATATTGTTCAAGAGTCAGAACTATCTGTAACCCTAATTGTAATTTAAAGGGTACAAGTCGGCCCCACCTTAATGTAAAAGATAATTAATATGATTAATATTGATTATGTTGTGAGATAGAGAGGTCGACCTTGTTGTGCCAATAGACACTTATGTTGATAAGTCAAGTCTAATATAAGTAAAGGTAAATTCCCCATTGAGGAATCATATCTTTTGTGTGAGTTTGGAAATTTAAGCAAGTAAATATTCTTGGGAAAAGTGTGCACCTCTCTTGGGCGCTAGTATTATAGGGTTTTCAAACGCCCTCTTGTGTGCTATGTTTTCTTGGTGGTGAAGGTATTTCTCTTGAAGAATATAAAAAAGTATTTGGCTGGGTTTTCTTCCCTTGTTGAGAAGGGTTTCCTAGGATACTTCTTGTGTTCTTGTGCATGGTGTTTCTTCTTGTGATCATGTTTGCTGCAAGATAATTGTTTATGGTTTGAGTTAAATGATAAAAAGGAATGGAATTCATGCTTAAACCTTTCTTATTGAAAAATCAACATGGTATCAGAGCATAGGCCTTGAAGAACCCATTACACAAACAACTTTCAGCCATCCTCTCTCTCTTTTGCAAAATCGTACGACCCTCCTAGGGTTTCTAGAAATTTTGTATGGCCTACCTCTTTGAGGAGTTTCAACACTTTTCACTTGGATGTTGGGGAAAAAAAGTGCATAGGAGTGTACGGACTCCTTCAACGCACCTCCAACAAGCTTCAGATTGCATTTCCGAGCATTTTGACTTTTTGGCCCTAGGGTTTCTCTAATTTCTGCAAAAATTTTAGAATTAGGGTTTTTGCAACTCATTGAAGGATCTCTTCAGCTCACCAGTGTTCTCCTTTCTTTAAAAGTATTATTGTTGGAATTCATAAGTCCAACAAAACCTAAAAGTTCTAGCCTATCCTAGCTATTAGTTTTTCTAGCCTAATTGACAAGGGATTGTGAAGAATCTAAAATTATGATGAACAAGAACTATGATGGAAGATAAGATTGATGGATCAAACGACTTCAAGTTCCTGGAAGACAAAGGATTCATAGGAAGGATTATTATGGGTGATACAATAAGGTGGCACTATGACTACCTTCTTCATGAAGATATCAGAGGACAAATATCAGCCAGGTGTCATTGGAGAAATCATATCAACACTCTCAGTTATGCACTTGTATATATATTATTTGTATCATTGTCATAAGGGTAATTGCAGGAGGAATGAACCTTTGCTGAAGTCATGGATCCAGAGAGATATCAGTGCATTCAGAGGAACAAAACACTGTAAGTGAAGACTCCAGATTTGATTGTTTTAATTGTCATTCCTCTAACCTATAATTCTAAAAGTTTGCTACTAGTAAGTGTTGTAGTTGTGACAACAATCCTTAAATTGTTTTTATTCTAGAGATGTATTCATTATTCTCCCTTAGGATATATTCTTGTTTTGTTTCCTTTTGTTTTCTTGTTCCAGACAGGTTAACAACAAAGGAAGATGTTTATCCTTCAGAAGGATTCACTTGACTCAGAGGGAGTCAAAACTATTTGAGAAAGAGGAAGAACAGAACCATCATTGAGGCAACCAATGAAATAATGCATGATCAAAATATTTCTATGATTCTATGGGCAGAAGCAAGCATGACACAATATATGTTTAGAACAAGAGTCTCCACCAGACCTTGAAAAAAATAACTCCCGAAGAATCCTTCTCCAGAGTGAAGCCTGAGATTGAACACTTCAGAATATTTGGGTGCCTAGTGCATTTTCATGTACCCAAAGAGAAGAAGTCCAAGATAGACCCTTCAGGGAGAAATGATACATTTATGGATAACAATGAATATTAGAAGACTTTCCAGATCTACATCCCTGGTCAGAGACAGATTGAGACAAGAAGATATGTTGTCCTTTAAGAAGAGATAACCTTTTAAAGATACAGAGAATCTCAGATGGAGATTGATAGTGAGACAATATCTTCTCCCCCTTCAGTAGTTCAGAGGGACACATACATTATTCCATCTGATCTAGTTTCTCCAGTTGATATGTCCAGAGATATTACAATAGGGCATAAAAGGCTTTCCTAGGCTCACTCTGCAAAAGGAAGAGGAACATACAAGCCCCTCAAGGCACATCCTGATAAAGAAAAAGAGATTTTCGAGCTATCCTTCAGTCATGATCCACTTCATTGATTCTGAGCCTCCTTGTCTTGGAGAAGCAACAAGAGAACATGTATGTAAAGATGCCATAACAGAAGAATACCAATATATCTTAAAATAATTATGTATAAGATATTGTCCAGAGACCAAAAGGGAAGTTTGTGATGACTTCCAAGTGGATCTATAAGATCAAGCATGCAACTGATGGAAGTGTCGAGAAATAAAAAGAGAGATATATAGCCAACATTTTCTCACAAACAAAGGGATTTGTCTATGATGAGACACTTGATCCAGTAAGCTCGATACACTTCCATCCGTACTACCATCCATGAGTTGGAAACTATTTCAGATGGATGAATCCTTGATGATTTTTGGTTTTAGCAAGAGTGTTGTTGATCCAAAACCTATATTATTATAGTGTTGGTGATGAGAGCCTGATTTTGGTGACTTATTCATAAAGCCTTATTGTTGGATACAACTAAGCCTTGACTTCTGACTTCGAGATGAAGGAACTGAGTATGATGCACTACTTCTTGGGACAAAAAGTATGACAGAGGACCAATAATATTTTCCCAAGACAAGGAAAATATATAGTGGGAATATTAAATAAGTTCAGTATGACATAATGCAAATCCACGGTGATTAATATGAAGAAAATGAATGATGATGATTCAGACGAGATTGATCCACAATTGATTGGATCACTGATGTATTTGGTTAAAACTAGACCTGATTCATGCTATGAAGTGAATGTGCTTAGTCAATCCATGAGTCAGTCGAGACAGACTCACTGGATAGAATTAAAGAATGTATTGAGATATATACAAGGTACAATTGGATACGGCTTGATATATGCCTCCAGTGTGAACTTGAGTTTGCAAGGATATACCGATACAGATTGAGAAGAGAGTATAGTGGACTAGAAGAGCACATCCGATTGTTGTTTTACCGTGAAGGTTGCCATGGTTTCCCAGTGTAGCAGGAAACAAATCTATGTGGCCTTGAGTACCACAAAAGCAAAGTATATAGCATTGAGTGTGTGAAGCAGTGTGGCTTCACAAGCTTCTGACAGATTTACTTGATCATGAGATGGATTCTATGATGATAACCAGAGCTTTGTGTAAATCTCTTTGAGAAATCGATGTTTCATGATAGATCGAAACACATTGAGATAAAATATCATTATATCAGAGACATGATACAGAGGAAAATAGTACACGTGTTTTACCTTCCTACACATGAGTAGATTGCAGACATCTTCACCAAATTAGCTTGGTGAAAGATACCTCCCTAGTTGAGAGGGAGTGTTGAAGACTACAACCAATACAAAGTTTGATGTAATTCCGTGTGAGACTTGACCTGATGGAGAATGCCTCCCTAACTGAGAGGGAGTGTTGATGATTACAACTGTGTGAGACATTCTCTAGGACACAGACTGATTGAGTCGACCTGAGAGAGATCCCCTACTATGGGTGTGTGGTTCCTATCTGAGATAGAACTGGAACGTAGTGATGGCCTCCTCCTTACATAGAGTTGATAAGAACTCCAGATGATTCTTCTGTGTAACACAGTGAGAAAGGAGATATGTTGAGTTGGACGTGCCTGTGGTTGAGCACAAGGTGAACGTGTGAATTCCCATGAGCTGGGTGCATCGTTATGAGATAGAGATGAAGACAATGTATTAGCCTCCTCCTTACATAGATTTGAGAATAAATCCAAATGATTCTCATGTGTAACGCAGTGAGAAAGGAGATCTGTTGAGTTGGACGTGCCTATGGATGAGCACAAGGTGAACGAGTGAATTCCCATGAGTTGGGTGAATCATTATGAGATAGAGAAAAAGATGATGTATTAGCCTCCTCTGAGAAAAGAGTTGAGATGATGAACTGCATATGACTCTCCTGTGTAATGCAGTGGGAAAGAAGATCTATTGAGTGGATGTGCATGTGGACGAGCACATGTGAATGTGATCCTAGTGGCTGAGCACTAGTGATTGTGGTTCTCCTATGAGATGCATTGAGATAGACATATGGACATCCCTATGGATGTGCCCCTAGTGGCTGAGCACTAGTGCATCTATGAGATCCCTTGCTATATTGTTCAGGAGTCAGACCTACCTGTAACCCTAATTGTAATGTAAAGGGTACAGGTTGGCCCCACCTTAATGTAATTGATAATTAATGTAAAAGACAATTAATCTGGTTAATATTAATTATATTGTGAGATAGAGAGGTCGGCCCTGTTGTGCCAATAGACACTTTTGTTGACAGGTCAAGTCTAATATAAGTAAATGTAAATTCCCCATTGAGGAATCATATATTTTGTGTGAGTTTGGAAATTTCAACAAGTAAATATTCTTGGGAAAAGTGCGCACCTCTCTTGGGCGCCAGTCTTCTAGGGTTTGAAAGCACCCTCTTTTGTGTTAGGTTTTCTTGGTGGTGAAGGTCTTTCTCTTGAAGAATATAGCAAAGGATTTGGCTAGGTTTTGCTCCCTTGTTGAGAATGGTTTCCCATGATACTTCTTGTGTTCTTGTGCATGGTGTTTCTTCTTGTGATCTTGTTTGTTGTAACATAATTGTATATGATTTAAGTTAACTCATAAAAAGGAATGAAATTCATGCTTAAACCTTTCTTATTGAAAAATCAACAGAATCGTACCTCAAGTTTAGGAGTGTTTCCCAAGTGGGCCCCTCTCTAAGACATGTGGACAAAGACACATGGATGGGAGAAAGACTCTTGGGAATGGGGTTCATGACATACAAGGTATCGTAGTATCTCATTTATGGGTGTCTTTGTAGAAGGTGTGTTGCACCTTCGTTTTCAATGCAACCTTTTTCCAAGCCCATTTATTGACTTTTGTTCTTTTAATATGTTTCCAGGCTAAAGCCAATGTGGAGATTCTACCTAAGCATGAAAAATAGTACCCACCTTGACTCTACCCTGGTCACATCATGCTTTCTCAAGTTGAAAACAATGTGTGGGGCTTCTACCTAAGCATGAAAAACAATACCCACACATACTCCACCTTAGTTGTTGTTTTGTATTAGTTATTTTTCACCAGTCCCATCAGTTTCTTATGAGAGACATTTCATTTTCCTCAGGATCCCTGGGCGAGCATCTAGAAGGTTCATGATTGGATTTATCTTTTTCCAATTACAAGCCTCTAGGACTTCATCCCCTTCTTCCCATGAAATGAGGGAAAATCCCTTCTCAAGTTAGTACACTCGAAAATCCCAAAAGGTAAGGAGATGAGGGGATGAAGCGTGGAAAGTGACAAGTATGGTTGGGAATGGAAATATGACTCGTCAATAGGACCTCGTAGTAGAAAACCTATCACTAAGGGTGATCCACTTACTAGGGTGCAATGTCAACCACCAAGGTGAAACAATGCAAAGAGCATAATTTCCAAGCAGACGTTACATAATCAAAAGTGGTTTAAAATGAAATAAACTCAAATGCCTCAAATATTGAAATGTCACTCACCATAATACCTGGCTTGTACCTCATGGAGAAATACCCATTGTACTACAAAAGCAAGCTGATGTGGTGGATACCCTCATGATGAACCTATAACTGTGGTGGCGAGGTGGGTCTATGTCTGTACAAGTGGACAATGTTGGTCAAACTATCTCTCAGTACTCCATGTATGCAACCCGAGGGCCTCAAGACATCATCTCCTTAGTTATCCCTAGGAATTGGGGATAACATCTGGTTCCTACTTGGGGACATGTACTCATTGTAGAGTGCATGAGAATCATCTCATATCCTGGTGGACCTGTGCCTACACTGAAATATAAAACTGTAAAATCTAGGATGGTTCTATCACTCTTAGTCCATATATATCAAATCTCAAAGACTAAAAAATGACAACTAGTCTATAAAATATATTGTTTTGAATTTTTCATATATATGATGAAAAGAGAAACATGTAAATCAATAATGCAAGTAGAGAAAAATGAAAATCAAAGATGAAATGCAACTAAACTACCATGAGAAATCAATTTGCAAATACAAGAAATCAAGATTACCTACCTACTTACCTGAAGCCTTGGGGCTCGGAAGATCAGATGACAGGTGATGTCAAGCGAAGTCATACAATCAGTGCAACTATTTGTTCATCATTTTATCAAGGTATGTCCCCCTGTGCGTAATCATGCAATACAACAAGGATAAGTTGAGCACATAATAATCATGAGCATAAATAGACATATAATCAATAATGAAATGAAACTCATGGAAATGGGTGGGAGGGAGAATATCTTGCTGAAAAGAGAAACCATAATTCTGATCATCCTAGAAATCCTTCTTGAAAGGATAGCCACAAGCTTGATCAATCCATCTTTGAATAGGGCTACCATCTGTAGAAGATGTCTCATCTTCATCCCCATTAGCATGATCGATTCTTCTTGAAGACTGAGAAGACATGAGAGATCCCAAGGAGACCCCATGATTTACCTGAGAAGAAGAAATGAGGTAAGGGACATGCTCAGGTCTATAAAAACGTTACCTCTTCATATACAAATCCTCGTAAAATTCCCCAAGATAAAAATAATTTCTCTTTATAGAGTGAGCCTTTGATTCCTTTGGGATGGCCATGTCCTAGTGTTCATCTAAAATTCAAGAAGAAGGTGGCTGAAAGTCCTCATAGAACAGAAGGTGGTTGAAAGTCCTCATAGAATAAGTATGCACTCCCAAAAGGATTTTCATCACAACTCCCAAGGGATGACTGAAAATCATTATGAAAATATGATGATAGGTCATCCTTGAATGGACGAAACAAAGTTGTAACCATGTCATCATTAGGTTTCCAAACATCTAAATCGTATACACATGAAGACAAGTATTTTGAAGATGACAACTCAACCCCTTTTGATTTTCAACTACCCTCAATGTCGTAAATGAGGTATCTATAAAAAATGAAACGACCAAGATCCCATGTGCATCTCCCAGTCTGTATGAAATTGTCTATATGCTCATCAACCATATCCAAGGGTTCTTTCATATGATTTTCAGTACGACTGGAAATGGCCATCTCTTTGTCTTCGTTTGCAGGAACAATAAAGGCTATGACGAATTCAATTAGATCTTCAGATTCTTCATCATTGTGATTAGTTACTTCTTCAACTTCATGTGCAGAAGGAAAGCAAGGCTAGATATTCTCACCTTCATCAAGCGAGAGGAAAGATAACGATGCCTTATGAGGTTTCTCAAAATGTTGTACCTCATCATAATTCCTCTTTCTCTTCATGAGCATGCCCCTGCATCACCTCTTCATTATAAGGGGCTTGATCCTTAATACAGAGCGCTTTGTTTGTTTTTTTCCAAAAGGATCTATCGCATCCAAGGGCTCCTCTAATAATTCTTCACTTCCAAATTCAAGGAATAAAGTATCATCAAGATCTTCAAAAGGGTCACAACTCATCATGTTCTCTTCTTGATATGCAAGAGGAACAAAGGCATGGATGTCTTCGTCAAATGGAAGGGAAGATATAACAACTTTATCTTCATCAAATGTCTTGTTCAGATATTCAACATGAGAAACTTCATCAATATCTTCTTGGTGAATTTATTCATACATTTGTCCTTCAAGCATTTCTTCATCATCAAGGGCTTGTTCTTCGACATATTTTTGAAACAACTCTTTTACAAGATTCATCAGTTCCTCGATAGCTTCATCAATAAATTTTTCCATTTCCATTTGTAAAAGTTCCCTCCTCGAGGCATGACAAGTTCTAGATGAGGTTTTATCCCATGGTCCCATAATTCCATTTACTGAAAATACACCTCAATGGAGTCACCGGATGAGATCAAGGCTCATCAAAGGATGGAAAGGGGGAAACAAGGAAAGGTGGGTTCTTGGAAGGTGGAGTCGCTAGATGAGCCTCAAAAAGAGCTCATTAGGGGTGGAAGGGGAACATCCTTCAAGTGGAGTCTCCAGTAAAGCTAAGGGTAAAGGCTTTGGGAAGGAACCTTGCTAAAGTGTTTGTAGGGCACAAAAGAGGATTCAAAATCCTCCCCGACAACGACGCCAAAATTTTATCGTGCAAATTGTATGTTGGGAAAATCCCGGCCCAATCCACAAGATGACGATAACAGTGGGAGATTTTACCCACTATCACCTCAAATAAACCCTCCCCTCACTTTAGTGAAGGAAGAATCCAACACAAGGGGGGAATCCTGGGTGACCCTAGGGAGAAATGAGATGGAAAGTGATTCTATGGAAGTGATTCCCCTATAGGTCAAGTTACTAAGTGGGAGATGGCTTGGAAATGAGTCTTGGAAGTGATCAATGGTTTCCAAGAGCTCGAGTACCTACAAAAGATGATTATACCTTCCTGAGACACAAGAAAAGATGAGATACAAGCCCAACGATCCAATGGACAAGCAAGTGAATCTTTCTTTTCTAATTAGCAGTAGTATATAATGATATAAATCAACAACGAAATAAATGGAATAGCTGCTAAACAACTCGCTAAAAGTCCAAGTAAATATGCAAGATACTAACTAGTAAATACTAGTGAAACTCAAGTATGATAGCACAAGACTTTAGCAACATTTAAAGGCTATTTGATGTAAGTATTGAAGAGATATTTCTGCAGCCTTATGGCTGTAGAAAACAAGTTTTACTACAGAAAATTCCAACCACCATAAATTGCAAGTAAACCACCCAAAAGAAGCACAATAACTAGTATATTAACTTGACAAGTTTCTAGCAAAATTTGACATTTAGAACATGAGAAAATTTAGAAAGTATGAACGTCCTTGGAAGTTGGTGTCACCAAATGAACCTCAAGAAGATCTCATCAAGGGTGGAAGGGGAACGTCCTTCAAGTGGAGTCACTAGGAAATCTAGGGGTAAAGGATTTGGGAAGGAAGCCTGCCAAAGTGTTGTTAGGGCATGAAAGAGGATTGAAAATCCCGAGCAACGATGCAAAATTTTTATCGTGCAAACTATAGGTTGGGAAAAGCCTGAACCAATCCACAAGATGATGCTAACAATGGGAGAGTTTACCCACTATCACCTCAGATAAACCCTCCCCTCACTTTAGTGAAGGAAGAATCCAACACAAGGGGGAAATCCTGGGTGACCCTAAGGGGAAATGAGATGGAAAGTGAGACTATGTAAGTGATGCCCCTATAGGTCAAGTTACTAAGTTGGATATGTATTGGAAATGAGTTTCGTAAGTGATCAATGGTTTCCAAGAGCTCGAGTACCTACAGAAGATTATTATACCTACCCGATACATCAGAAAAGATGAGATACAAGCCCAACGATCCAATGGACAAGCAAGTGAAGCTTGTTTTCCTAATTAACAACAATATATAATGATATAAATGGAATAGCAGCTAAACAACTCACTAAAAGTCCAAGTAAACATGCAAGAGACTAACTAATAATTACCAGTGAAACTCAAGTATGATAGCACAAGAATTTAACAACATTTAAAGGTTGTTTGATGTAAGCATTGAAGAGATATTTATGCAGCCTTATGGCTGTAGCAAACAAGTATTACTACATAAAATTCCAACCACCAGAACTTGCAAGCAAACCACCCAAAATAAGCACAATAATCAGTGGATTAACTCGGCAACCTTCTAGCAAAATTTGACGGTTAGAACATGAACAAATTTATAAAGTATGAAGTGATTTGCTACAGCCCTAATGACTGTAGCTTAAATTTATTACAACAGCAATAAATCCTTGGAGAAACAAGATGCCCTATTGGCCTTGACAAGTCTTAATCATGTAGAAAAGATTCCAAATTAAATAATTTCAATATCTCGTAATTCTATGTATCCCAATGCAATGATTTTATTTCTCCAATGCAAGAGATTGGTGCCTTTAACTATTGGGTTGTGGACTCTTTCAAAACGAAAGAGCTAGTTTTGCTGCTTCCTTGGGGGTGTAAGCCCTTTTACTCCCCATGGAAAGAAAAACTAGCTAATAAAAACCCTAGGAGGGTGTAAACCCTTTTACTCCTCCTAGTATTCCTTTGTGCAAAAAATTATTTCAAGACAATTATGATGTGGTTAGTGGGGTTGTATGCCCTTATTCTCCCAAAAATCTTAGCAAATTAACCATGTGAACAAGAAAATAAGAATAACATGAAAAATGCCTTACCTAGTCCAAGCATTAACAAGATAAACTCCTTTTAACCAAGAAAGTCTACCATGAAAACAAGAAATAGCCTCCAAGAAAGATAGCACCTTCTTCATCCAATAGCCAAAGCAAAACATAGCAAGAGATATAGACAAAATTTCCCAAGTAGGGCACAAATTTCAGCCAAGAATCCTCTCCAAGATGGGAGTGTTATGATAAAAATGAAAGAGATTTGATATCTATTTATACAAATCCTACTAAAAGTGTTTGTCCACTTAATTTTAGGGTAAAACACAAAGTAAGGGGTCAACAACCCTTAATTTTCCCCTTATCATTACAAAATTCAAATTTAACTTTAAAAATACAAATAATAAACCCTAAAGTGACGTCATCCCCCTAAAGGGTGACATTTTGGCACCCTTTTTCAAGTTGTTAAAGTAGAAGATGGAGATCGTTGGGCCTTTTAAGGCCTCCCTCTCACGCACTAGGGTTTCCTCCTTCAAGCCATCCCTTCTTCCATCAAAACGTGCCAAGTGTCAAGTCAATCAACACCACCACCCCAAACCCTAGTCCCATAAGACGTCAAGCCTTCTAAATGTGATGTTTTGGCCTTCAAGGGAAAAACGTTGGGCTAGTAGGGGCACATGTGAGGTCCTCCAAGGTATCTATGTGGCCTCCAAAGGATGTCAACATCGTTCGGTGTGTGGGCCATGATATCCAACCTGTGGGCTTCAAGCCCCCAAGGAAGCCCAAGGTAGGCTTGTTCTTCCAAATCTGTCCACCAACTAGGTCATGAAAAGAAAATGAATATTCCCTCCAAGGATCTCAAGTCAAATGCATCATGATAAGTAAATGAAGTCAATAAAAGAGCCATATAAGCATGTATATAAAAAACCACCTCATGAAAATAAACAAGTGCTCAAATACCCTATGCAATTTTCCAAGTTTGGGTATGGGAGGGATGAAAAAGCAACCTATTGGGTGAATCGTACCTCAAGTTTAGGAGTGTTTCCCAAGTGGGCCCCTCTCTAAGACATGTGGACAAAGTGACATGGATGGGGGAAACACTCTTGGGCATGGGGTTTATGACATACAAGGGATCGTAGTATCTCATTTATGGGTGTCTTTGTAGAGGGTGTGTTGCACCTTCGTTTTCAATGCAACCTTTTTGCAAGCCCCTTTATTTCCTTTTGTTCTTTTAAGATGTTTCCAGGCTAAATCCAAAGTGGGGCTTCCACCTAAGAATGAAAAATAGTTCCCACATTGAATCTACCCTGGTCAGATCATGCTTTCCCAAGTTGAAAACAATGTGTGGGGCTTCTACCTAAGCATGAAAAACAATGCCCACACATACTCCACTTTAATTGGCATTTTGTATTAGTTATTTTTCATAGGTCCCATCAGTTTCTTATGAGAGACATTTCATTGTCCTCGTGATCCCTGGGAAATCATCTAGAAGGTTCATGATTGGATTTTATCTTTTTCCAGCTACAAACCTCTGGGATTTCATCCCCTTCTTCCCATGAAATGAGGGAGAATCCCTTCTTGGGTCAGTACACACGAAAATCCCAAAAGGTAAGGAGATGAGGGGATGAAGTGTGGAAAATGACAAGTATGGTTGAGAATGAAACATTGACTCGTCAAGAGGACCTCATAGTAGAAAACCTATCCCTTAGGGTCACCCACTTACTAGGGAATAATGTCAACCACCAAGGTGAAACAAGGCAAAGAGCATAATTTCCAAGCAGACGTTACATAATCAAAAGAAGTTTAAAATGCAACAAACGCAAATGCCTCAAATATTGAAATGACACCATAATACCTGGCTTTTACCTCATGGAGCAAGACCCAATGTCTTCTAGAAGTAAGTTGATGTGGTGGATACCCTTATGATGAACCTAGCACTGTGGTGGCGAGGTGGGTCTCTGTTTTTGCAAGTGGACACTGTTGGTCAATTTGTCTCTCGATACTCCATGTCTGCAACCTGAGGGCCTCGAGACATCATCTCCTTAGTTATCCCTAGGAACCGGGGATAACAAATGTCTCTCTTTTATTTAAAAAAAATGACATAGAATTAGCGTTTCTAATAAACAAGATCCCTAAAGTTATTTTGATGTACACAAATGTATAATCGAAAATAAGTAAGACTCTGATATTGGTTGCTGACTATAGGGCCATCAAGTCATGGAGAAAACTAGTGAACCCCTAATATTTTTTGAAGTTTTCCTTTTTTCTCTAGAAGCTTCACAAGATATTTCAAAGGAATTATTTCCATTGATATGAGCATAATACCAACAATGGAAGAAATATATACCCAATAAATCACAAGGAAGTAAGTATGCAAGTATGAGAGAAGATTATCAAAGAGTGACACTCTTGTTCATACCTACCCAAATTTAGTCTTTAATGTTCTCTTGCATACATCTCTATAGATTTCATCCAAACTTGGTGATACTCGGAAGCAAAGGCCCATATTAATTAAGTACTTTCTCCCTTGAACTAAGCAATAAAGGCATCAACATGCGAAAAAGAGTAGCAATTCTTAACCATGACCTTGTTGAGGGCCCTACAATTTGTGCAAAGTCTCCACTCCTACTACGTTTTCTTGGATGCTCCAAAAACAAATATACAAGGGGGCATACTAGGTTTGGTTTGGCCATCCTCCAAAAACAATGTGATTTTCTGCTAGAACTTATACTCATTGGGTGAGGTGTGGCATGTAGGGAAATTGGACAATGATGAACCAAGAACAAGCTGAATGTAATGGTGTATGTTCTGAACTTTAGGTTCCGCAAACACGTGTACGAGTCAATAATCAATTATATATCGAAGGGAGGTAATTATGTTCATTGTCTTCCTTGATTTGTTGGGAAACATACAACGACATGGATTTGTTAAACATGACTTGTTTAACAAACACTATGCAAAAAATTACAAGATGAACAATAGATGAATAAATAGAGGTGTGTTTGTGTGTCTTATCGTCCTCATGCAACATGTAGATGTTAAATTAATCTTCATAGTGTGCATAAAATTACGAGGAATTACATCTAAATATGGTGTCATAAAAGGATATAGTGGAAAATGTGATATAACACTTTTGAGCAATGAGGATAGTTGGTTAGACTCCTTGATCCACCCAAGTTGATAAGGCTTGGATTGAGGTGTGGTTAGTAACTTCAAGTCTACAACTAACGATTAGGTTATTATATTCTTCTAGTTTCCATTATCCACAAAGATAGAAGGTAATCAATCCTCGATTTGGCAATTTTGGGTGAGAAAAGCTTCATTATCATTGTCTCTATAAGTCTATGCCCATACACATTTGGTGTAAACACTTCATCATTGTCTTTGCAAGTCTATGCCCATTCAAATTTGGTGTACATATGTAGAAGTGGGACTAGTGACCTTTACATTTGTACCTCTAAGAAGTTGTTATAGCTCAACAAAGCATTGATCCTTCTTGGCGATCTTGGCCTATAGCTCTCAACACTCATAATATAGGTGTCCATACTCCTTGTAGTATGAACACCACTTCCTATTATCTGTCCCAACCATAGGGGTGTGATTTAAACCTTATATGAACATAAATCAAAATAAAGCATGATAAACTTGCATACAAACAATGTCCACCAAATATGGGCATGGAACATAGCTCTCAAAAGTATATTAGTGATGATTTACATAATAACTACTTGTATCTTAGGAGAATAACTCCAATAACCCAATACATTCAAATATAAAAACATAAATTTGTGTAATAATGACTCTATTCATTACATGTATACTAATTCCTACTAATTGCCCATGTAGGCACACTAATGGAATGCCTTATAGTTTACATATACATTTGACCTCTATACACCCCTATTAAGGTCATTACAAAGATCCTATATTCTAACAACCATTGTTGTTGGGTTGCTCCTCAGAAGTCACAAAGAAGGGGAAGAAAATTTCGTTTGAATGAGAAATTTAAGCTTTGTAGCTTGGCTCTAATCTTTATATCTAGTTATAAGGCATGCTCCTTTGATGCAATAGAAAAGAGTTCTAGTTCCTTCTAGTGCTAAGGTAATTAGACAAAGAATAAATTCACGGAGAGTGTCTTCATGCTCATTTACCATACCTTGAAGGATATATTGTTAAAGATGTTAATGAATTATCATACAATCTATGCATAATCTACCAAAGTTGGAGCCACTTCATTAACAACACATCTATGTTCCCTAAGAGAGATAATTGCTTACGACAACATCGTTGAAGTCCTCCCAATAATTTATCAGATGTTGGTTGCACACTACTACCTGTAGGCCTTCCACTATGTGAGGAATTGATCCTCCACGTGAACTTCAATGACTAGAATATTGTTGGCATCTATCAAGGTTGACCATGGTATACCCTAAGCCATAAAATTCAAAGTGTGTATCCACGAATCAAGAATGCTACCATTGAGAGCCATATCAAACTTAGTCACACACAATTTACTATCTGGGTTCAAGATTTGTTGAACAATGGGAATGATCCCCTTATGTGTTGGCATTGTGGTTGGCTATATTGTTGAGTGGTGACAAGATTTTGGAACATACTCATTAAGAGACATTGTTGTTTCTACGTTTTTTCAACCAAAATTTGGGTGAGGATGGTGTTCTAAAAGCCTTTAATATCACTAGAGGTTTTAGGGGGAGCCATAGGACACACAAAATGCTTGATCAAGTTGAGTTTGTAACCAAAAATAATGATCCACAAGTTAAATTAATAGATCGGAGCCCTCAGTAAGAAATCACAAGGGACAAACTAATCTATGGGTTTAATCAATAAATTTGTAGGATGTAATGTGGGTTTAAATAATCCAATATCCCATTTAATTTGCAAGTTTAAATCAATGGATAAATAGATGCAAGATTAAATCATTGGATATACAAGAAAATATAAGATAATTATATCAATGTCCAACAAGTGACCACAAAGTAGTTCAATGGGACTGCTAAGTAGAATGATGTCGATACAAAGAAAGAGTACCAAATTGTCTCCTATATAAAGAACAATAAAGTATGTAAATATTTAGATCTATTCTAAAAACATGGAAAATCCTTGACTTGGGGTGCGGGCAGCCACACCAATAGGGATATGTACAGAGGGAAAGAATCTAGGGACTAGATCATGGTCCACTATA
>JASDQU010589311.1:58779-68880 GCA_032191745.1 Picea mariana | reverse complement strand
GAGGTCTTTGGGTAGGGGGTATGGTCCCTCGATCCACATTGATTTGGAGTCATAGAAAATGATGCTATCCATTTGTATCTTGGTGTCCCTAGCTCATGGGAGCACCTTAAAGACATAATTTGCTAAGCAAGATCTGGTCTAGGTAGAGGGAAGAGGGTGAATTTGAACCAATAGGCACAACCTGAATCCATCACAAATTTTCATGAAAGGAAAAGGCATGAAATTTGAGGACCTCCTGCATGTAGAGGGACAACCATTTATAGTCTGGGTACCAAAAGAAACTGGATAGAGTCTCCATGGATCTCATAGTAAATATCCCAATGAAATCTCCCATGGATCTCATAGTAAATGGAGCAACAAAACATGGAGTGCTCCTCTATCTCAACCTCATGAAGATGACACAACTAGAAAATCCTATTTTCTTGTACAAATTGGTGGTCTGTATCAACTCGAAGTCTATTTGAGCCCACTCGGAATTGGACTAGGGGGATAAGAAGAGAGTGTGTTCAATGATGAAATGTATATGGAGGTTGGATAATTAATCCATCCCTCACCTCTATGAAGTGATTAACATAGAAGGCCATCTTTTAATGTAACCTACCCTATGGATTTTTCCAACTGACTTGGACAAGCTGCCTATAAATGTCATATTGGATGATCTCGTTCAACTCTTACCTAGTAGGTAAGAGGTGGAAAAGCGCATCCATGGAGTATCTAGATGGAGGAAGCCAATCCATCAAAATACCAATGAACTCAAAAAGGTACGAGGCCCCTGCAAACCAATACCTAGTACGACCATGAGGACTAGATAAGGCAATGAAAACCGATGAAAAATGAGGCAGATACAGGTATAAGTCTCAACCCTTCACTAAGTTGGAGAAACTTTGAATGTGGTGTAGAAGTGAAACAAGGAGGAAAATAGTCTCAAGTCGAAAGGGTTGGGCGCCAAACTCTGCAAGAATGGTGTATTGGGGTATTGTGTGTTTGCATTTGATGATGTGTCGAAGGAAAAGGATCTGCACTCCCTCGACTAAAGCCCAATCGACCTCCAACAAACAAGGCCCCCAAACCTTTGATCCATAAAGAACTACGAGACAGATAAGGGAATCCATAAGAGACGTCTTGGATGGAATAACCTAATGTTGGAAACATTTTCTCTCAAGGGAGGCTAAGGATCCATAACCTTTGTTGATACGAGGTTGAAGAGCATGTTGAAGAATAAAGTGAGGCCCTAAGAATTGTACCCCCAAATAAGTATAAGTGTTGGTGATTTGAATCTCCTCTCCTTTGAAAAGGAAATGGTGATCCAATAGAACCTTCTTTGACCATTGAAGATCATCACCTTTGTTTTACCTAAGTTTACCATCAACTATCGACGATCAAAAAAAAGTGCCAAAGCATCTAATTGTCTCTGTAGCCCCCTAAAATATGAGGCCAAGAGTACCACATAATAAATGAAAAGCATGATAGAAATCAATCTCTGGTGGAGGTGGCACCCATTGTTGTCTTGGATATGGTCATGCAAAAAGGAATCAAGATCATCTATGTAGATACCAAAAAGTGTGGGGGACAAGGGCAACCCCTGTGTGACCACAATGGTACTCCCAATAAAGTTGGACATCCCATTTAAAGTGCAGAGACAAGCAAGAACTAACTTATACAAGTGCATAATGATAGTAAGGGGAGTGTCTTGGAAATATCGATGCCTTTGAGTCTCTGGAACAATTCCTCACGGGAAATAGAGTCAAAAGCTTTCTGAAAGTATGTAAAGAAGCAATAAACTTTTGAAGATTTAAATTAGTGGATATGCAAGGTTAAATCTGTGGAATGTTTGAAAATCAATGAAATAAACTCCTATGACTAGGACCCACAACTACAAAAAAAACTTATGGAAAAAAAAAATGGAAAAGGTAATTCAAACAAAAATAGGTATGTGTGTTGATAGCCTAAATGTTGATGTTTTTTGGTAGAAACGAGAGGTATTCACCTCCGGGAAAACTTTTCTTAGATATGAATATGTCAAGAAGTCAAAGGAAACCATTAAACAATTCGAAGAAGCCTCGGAAGAAATTAGAAGATCTCAGAAGATAAGTCGGCCCCATAGAAAAATAATAAAGAAGAAATGTAATGCTCCATAAGTAAAGTCGGCCCCACAAGAAAAAGACAAGTGAAAATATAATTTCCAGAAGACAAGTCAGCCCTACTTGAAGAGAGACCTATTCAAAAAAGACACCTACCCAGTCCAGTATAAATAAAGGTGACACCTTCCTCATTTGTCACATACATGCATTCATTCATCCATAGTGCAAGTCTAGTGGAGAGCAATAGTAGCAGCTAATATACAACAAAGAAGGAAGAATGGCACAAGCCTAGTAGCAGATGAAATCTAGAAGGAAGAAGGATGCAGGTTGGATAGGATTTATTCATAACCCTCACTAGGGTTTATCTTGTTGTCTTGGTGGTGCGTTGGTGGAGGCCAGATACTCGAGCGCTCTGGCTAGGGTTTGCTGCAACTATATTGTTGGGTTATTTCTTGTGAAGATAAGTACATATTGATGGGATTCTTATTTGTTGGTTTGCTCTAGTGGATAGACCTTGCTCATGGTAATATTGTATTGGCAAGGATATTCTCTCTAAAGAAAAGTTTGTTGGGTTTTCTCCCCTTGTGAAGAAGGGTTTCCTAGGATAAATATTTGTGTCTTCTTGTGCTTGTTTATATTTTAGTATATGATTATTGAATGTTAAAAGAAGATATAAATTTCTATGGTAAATATAATTCTAACTAATTTTATAAAAATCCAACATGGAATCAGAGATGGTTACCTTCAGAACAGTCTAATCACTGGAAGGAAGATTGTGAGATTTACCACATTACTGCAATTTTCCATTGCTCAAGACCTAAACCTTGTCAAGCTCGTTGAGAAACATATTGGAGGACGCTGAGATTAACTTTTACCTAGATCAGCTCACCCTACCCAAGCACACCTACTGGTGCTCTCAGATTGATGATCCATCAAAGTTGAAATTTTAGGGTTTCTACCAGCAAACTGATTACTAGTCTAAAAATTGAAGATAAACCGAATAGTGCTACGAACTTCTAGGTATGCACTTGCATATGTTTTTTTTTCAAGTTATATTATCTAATAGAACATGAATGTGTTTGCAGGGGATGTACAAGGGACCTTTGTCCAAACAACAATATGTATATCCAACGGGATCTCAAATTTAGTGCATTCAGAAAAACAATGCATCCTCCCTAAAAGTTAAGACTCTAGGTTTGAGTGTTTAAATTGATATGCCTCTAACTGTGTAGCTGATATGGAATTATTGTGATCTTATGAACATCTAGTTGCATCTTGATCTATTTCATTTATGATCTTTATGCTATCCACTTAATACTATAGATGTGCTTGTTTGCAAGCCAAGTTGATCTCCCCTCTAGGAGATATTCTTGATTTGTTGTTTGTACCAGGTAGGTCATCTTGTAAATTCCATGAAGGTTACCACGAAGGCAGGTCACCGGTGATAGCTCTGAGAGGGAGATATAGTGAAGGTTTCAAAAGGAAACATATTAGATAGTCTCTAGTTTGAGACATGAAGCAGTCTAACTAGACAAGGAGTTGTGTACATGACAATATTCATTCATGTACTGAAGGAGAAGAGCATGCAGTTATATGGCATTGATGAGCCATATCATGAGGAGGAGGTAGCCTTCAGGAGATCTAGAGGATATCACATGGATATTGACAGTGAGAAGCATGATGAGATGGTGTCTTTTCCCTTCACTAGTTCAGAGGGAGCCTGTTGATCCAGTTGATCCAGTAGATCCTGTTGATGTATTGTAGTAGGCCAAAAGAGACCTGCATGGGCTCATCATACTTTGTAGGAGGCAAAGAGACATGTAACTCCCCGTGGTACCTTCAGAGAGAGCAAGAGACCTTATATATTCTCGAGCTATGTTACAACGATGAGACACATCATTGATTTTGAGCCTTCGTGTTATGAGGAGGCATCTATTCAACATGTATGGAGAAATGCCATGATGGAGGAGTATCAGTGCATCATGAAGAATGATGTGTGGGATATTGTTCTGAGGTCGGAAGGCAAGTCATTTGTGACTTCCAAGTGGATCTATAAGATCAAACATGCAGCTGATGAGAGCATCGAGAAGCACAAAGCGATATTTGTGGCCAAAGGATTCTCTCAGGTAGAGGGAGTAAACTATGAGGATCGAGCTTCTCATAAGAATGTCACCCTTCCAGAGGCTTGTAAGAGAGATCGCACAGGATTTCAAGATGGATCTGAGATTCTAGTCATTAGTGGTGGCAGCGTTGCAAGAAGCGGTGGAGACATATCTGATTGGGCTCTTCGAGAAAACCAATCTGTGCGCCATACATGCCAAGAGGGTCACCATCATGCCCAAAGGCATCCATCTCACTCACCGCATCCGTAGAGAGATGGCATGATCATATATAATATACTTATCACTATCAATTCCAATGGTGTGGTTTCACAGTAATTTGTTCTCCCTCCCTTGCTTCTGGTTTCTGAATATAGTATCTAAAATAACAAAAAAAGCAAAGTTCCTACCCTGTTTTAAAAATGATTGCGGAGATCAGAGACAGGTTTCGATCCAGGGACCTGTGAGTTATGGGACTGCGGGGATTTCTAACTCCACTGATTAATGTCAAATTAGGGTCACATGTTTATTCAAGTGTTCCCCAGCCACAACGAATTCACAGAGTAATTTCATTGTCTAATTGTTTATTTGTTCGAGGTCTGGGATTTTCATCGGTTGTTCTAGGATTGAAGTCAGATTTACAAATACAATATTATACTTAGTTATTGATGGGAACTTTTTTTTTTAACAACCCCTGGTGATTTTTCATGATTTAAAATTTTAGGGGGAGGGAAGTGCATTACACTTTTATTTACTCTCTTGAAATCTTAAATATTTATTGGTATCAATTTTACATGTACCAAACATGAATTGTTAATTTTAAAGTACTACTCTATGGTAAGTATCAAATTTATATATGAGTAAAATGAATTATCAACTTTAAAGTCTAATTTTATGGTAATTAAATGATATTGGGTGTCAAATTTTCATGTACTTAATATTAATTATCAATATTGAAAGTATTACTCTATAATGATTGAATGGCAGTTGAGATTCAAGTTCAAATAATGAAAATAAATGATTTTAGAGTTTTAATCTATGGGACATTGGTAAATTTGTTTTTATTACTTATAATAATTGTGAAGTTCAAATCTTTTTCCATGCTAAAATTTAAAAGTATCAATCTATGACAAATTGGTAAGTTTATTTATTTTTACTTGTAAGAATTGCTGTGAATTTCAAATCCTTTTCCCATGTCTAAATGTAAACATGGAATTCACACCCCTAAAAAACTGATTGCCAAGAAGATTCATCTAGGTTTTGATCCTCGGACCTGTGGGTTATGGGCCCACCATGCTTCGGACTTGTGGGTTATGGGCCCACCACGCTTCCGTTGCACCACTTTGATGGGTTGTATAATGTTACTCCACTACCTTTTTGGCTTAAATCAAATTAGGGTCGAACATTTCTTTAAGTGTTATGTAGCCAGAATGAGTTCTCACGTCTGTTGGTTGTTCTACCATGGCAGACTTGAAATACAATGTATGCTTATATATTCATTGTTGGAGAGTGATTTTATTTCTTATTTATTTTTAAGATTAGGGAGTGATAATTCAGTGGGAGACATGCTTCTAGTAACATTTCTCCTGGTATCTACATCTTAATTTTTTTGTTTGCAAAAACAATAAGAGTAATTATAATATTCACAATAAGTGTATTGGGGCTTTCTTACCTTTTTATGCCAGTGATTACAGTGCAATTTCTTAGTTTTTGAGACTTCTTTTAAAACCGTAACCAATTGAGTTTTGCGTGCCGGTTTTTATAAAAATTAAATGTAATTATTGTTCACTAAAACACTTTTCATGGGTTATTTAATTTTTTTAAAAGAATGATGATGCAACCCCCCCTCCCCTCCTGGGGTTCTGCGACCTCCTGGTCTAAGATCTTTCAATCTACTGAGTCGGATCGACTCTTTGAGCTCCTACTTGAACCCCAATCAACTTATACATTCCCCCTTTTCTCCTAAGGCGCAGGTCCCATTTCTCTAGTGCTCTTGGCACTTTTCAATTTGTGGGCGCTAGCTCCTTCTGCTAGGCCCCTTTCCTTTCATGTGACCTTGGGCTATGTCTTCATGTAAACACGCGATTGTGGGGCGACCTAGAGTGGTTTGGGACCACACCACTTTTCTCCCCACAGTTCACTACCAGCTGCCACATATCACTTTGGCAATATCGTGGTTTCAATTGTGGCCCACTCTAAGGTTTTTACAACCCGATCACTTTATGTCCCCACAATTAAGCACTACTGTCGATCTTGTGACCTTGGCGATGTCTCTTGATCAACGACTACAATTAACTTCGCTCTTCGAGCTTTGGGAGTTTCAAACTCTCCGCCCTTGCTTCCTCCGAAGTGACTATCTTCCGAAGTGGAAGATCTGCTGACACCTGTCCTCAGCAAATGAACGACTCAGATGAACTCCGACTCTCCGGCCTTCAGGAGTTCTTGTTCAACACACTCATTTTTTCTCCCGGAGTAACTTTTCTCCAAAATGGCAGATCTTTTGCCACGCGTCCTCCTCAAACCAACGGCTCTGGTCTACTTCGTGACTTCCACACTTTCATTAATATGAAAATATGATTACAATATGAGCATGCTGGACTACAACAGAGTCTCATCTCTCTCAAACTCTCTCTAAGAACTATTCTACCTCCTATTTCCTGAGCTTCCTAGCTTCTCAGGCTCCTCCTCTCATAATCCCTCCTAACTCTCGTCTCCCTTCTTTTCAAGAGGGATCCTCGAGCTTATCCTCTCTACTACCTTAGTGCCATCACTGTCTCAGTTAAGACACCTTATCCCTATGGCTCATTACAATGAATGAAGATCCATACCTGACTAAGATCTAGACCTTCTTACAGTCAACCATTAAGGAGACCCTACGCACTACCTGTACATACATATAGCTTGGTTTACTCAACCTTACAACATAAATCCGTATAGGATCATATTTCAAATTTAAAAATGGGAGGGTCGATGCTTCTCCCTTTCTCCAATGCGCGCCTATGTGTTGGCTTGATGGCGCATCTGCTGATCTGGAAGGATGCTCCTGCATCAAATGACATGTCGGTGTATTTAAGTTTTTTTTAAATGATAAGTAAATGTTCTTTGAATTTATAATTTTTTTGGAAATATTTTAGCGGAGAATGTTTAAATATATATGTATATCTTGTGTATTTTATAGATGATGGTATTTAGTATAGATTTTTGTTGGTGCTCATTATAGTTTTTAATTTGGTAAAGACATTAAGTGAGGGTTACACATTGTTAAGGACATTAAGTGAAAGACACATAATTAAGAGAGTTTGCTTGAATACTTTGTAGAACTTCTTGAATGAAGCTTAAATCATTGAACTATACAAGTTGGTTAATTGACTTTTGTTTTCAAATTCATTTATCAAAATGAAAGATATTTAATAAATAAGAAATTAAACAAGTTTCAGTATAAATATATATTACATCAAATTGCGAAAAACAATCAATAACATATTTTCCCATACTACATAAATGCTGCAAGTTATATTTTTAAAACAAATTATATTTTCATTATGCATGCAATATAAATTTTTTTATATAAAATTTAGAATTTCTATAAAAAAAACATAGATATTAAACGTTTTTGCATGTATTTTTTTATTGTAAGATTTTTAATGTTAGATTTGTAATTTAATTTCTCTTCATTTCCTCTAGTGGGATTGTTTTAATGATTGTTCATTGTGGATGTTACTGGGGATATTTTCTTATTAAAGTTTGATCTATTTCAATGATATGAATTTTAAAAGAACTATACTAAGTATACTCTAATTTTGATAGAATAATCACCTATCAAACTTAACATTGAAGTTAAAGAAAATTCATTCTATGTTATTAATTCTAAGTCAAAGAAAATTTGAATATTCTCAATTTATTATCGTCATCCTCATTGCCATCGACTTACTATTACCTATTTCATGGAAAAAATTAGTTGTTCCAAGTGTAATATGTTTCTATTGCTTAGATGAATCATGATGAGCACCATATCCAACTCCAAGGCCAATTTTGGGAGGGGCTTCCCCCAAGGTTTTCCTCATTCCCTTCCAAGTTTTTCTTCCATTTGATACTTGGGGACAATTGATGTAAAATGTATCTTGTAATAAACATCGAATCAATACAAAGCATTTAAAAAATATAGAAGATTTGGCTACGAAAGTGAAGTTTGTGGCTATAGAAGTGGATGAGGAGGTAGGGATATTTAGAAAGGTTCGTGCCCACTTTGGGCTTCTTCTGTGATTTCTTTTTCATTACATCAGGTCCTTTTGGCAATTTGCTTATTCTTCTTCCCTTGTTTGTGTTGGATCTTGTTGGTCACCGTGGTTTCTTTCATATAGTCGTATTTGATCGAGCCTATGGATTCTGTGGGATTGACCACAAGAGACTAGGAACTGTGAGAAAAACCAAGTATCATATTGTAGTGCATATCCAAATCCTTTGAGAGTTTATATATTCTTCTGTTCCGGGCTTCAATTTTCATTTCTAGAACTCCATTTTGTCATAGTGGAGCCTCCATCTGCATGTCAATGCTTTGGTTCAAATGCATAGTTAAATTTTGGAGGGATTCCAATCAACCAGAGAGAGACCTTAATAACATTCGTAATTCCACTACCCCACAGTTTGCACACCTACCAAAGTGGATGGGATAATCCATGAGCATGTCGATTTGGAGGAGGACCTATAGTAACTCAATATTTATGATGCCTATTCCATTGATACGAACATAGCAGAAACAACTACCTCGACCACTGCTGACTAGACCACGCAACGATTATAGCGAAACTTTCCACTGAGAGGCCAAACCATATGTCGTTTAGACCAAACATCTTTGATATTAGTTTGAGAAAATCCCCAATCACACACATATACTGTCCCACCCACATTAACATTCTCAGTAGAGGGTACTCGTTGTTATGGGAAGCAGTGAGGGAGTTTTAATAAGCCTCCCCTTCGCTTTGTTGCCGATGAAGGTGGAAAATTTCATTCCCATGCAATAATCTCAAATATGATGGCCTGGGCTGGTTCTTTTTTGATATTTTCATCTGGAGTTTTGGCATAGGGAAAATACGAGGATGACCCTCTTATGGAGTGCTAGGTAGCTGCTCAGGGTATGGTTCTTCATGGTGTTGGTGGTATTGTTCTGTGGAATTATTGGGTGGAAGGGTGTTCGCCTTGGTTTTGTCTTGTTGGTTACAAGAAAGCAAAGAGACCCTTGGAGAAATTGATGAGACTAGTTGGGAATTGGGGGAATTGCAATTGTTGCAAGAACAAAATCGTGGGGGAGAAGGCAGAAAAGGGTGTTCTTGTTGGTTTTATGCAGGAAGTCGTAATGATTTGGGGCCACAAGAACACATGGAGATGCTTTGGGTGTGAAATTTCGAACTTAGAGAGGCAGTCGAGGAACAGATAAATTGTCTCTGAAAAATAAGTCAGCCATTTCAAGCATGACGATGTAGATTAGAGTGCAGTGAGATGCGAGAGAGAGGGACACAACCTTAATTGTGGGATCAGTGAGTTTTTCAAAGTTGGGAAACTCATGAATTAAGGCGGGAAAGCATTCAACTCAGGCTCGCTGCCAACAAACTATCAATTTTAATTGGAGTGTGACTCAAGATGGGGTTCAGAGGTCCGTTGGGTCAAAATCAGATGAGGGAGAAAATGTGTTGAAAGATATACCTCACTTGAGCATGGACAATGTCAATGTGACCACCCTAAACATCGATCCTAAGATTTCTCAATTTCGTTCTTTTCTAATGTATGGTAAAGTCTGTTGACTATTAGGGGTCTATGTTAGGATCTACACATTTAGAATCGCTTTGCGTCAACATACCAGTTTAGCTAGCAGAGCATTCTACAAGGAGGATGCAACTTTGATAAAGAATATGATTTTATTGGAT
>JASDQU010589311.1:40098-58679 GCA_032191745.1 Picea mariana | reverse complement strand
TATATTGATAACTTAGAAAAATCAATTATAAAATATCAATGGCACATTTCTTCATACATAGAAGATCTACACCTTAGATTGTTTTTATCACCATCCCAACCGAACATTCAACACACTTCAAAAGATCCTTAACAAAAAAGGACAACCACATATTTATCAAATATAACCAACATGGTTGTTAATAAAAAATGAGCTATCTAACACAAAGAACATATTTATCAAATATAAGCGACACACTTATAAGAGTCACATAGCTATGAAATATGTCCAAAATCAAAAGAGAGTGGAATTTTACATTAACCTTCATGCTTATTTTAATAATCAACATAAAATCCCATTGTCTTCCATCTATCTAGAAGTTTTCATAATTTTAATGGGAAGCAAGTTTGTACATTCCACTTTTATTTATCGTCTTGAACTCCTAAGTAGGTCCAAGCATCAAATTTACGTGTACCTAACATGAATTATTAGACTTAAAAGTATTACTCTATGGTAATTGAATGATAGTTGGCATCAAATTTACATGCACTTAACATGAATTATAAACCTTAAAAGTATTACTCATATTTGAAGCTTCATCTAAATATATCAGAGCGAGGTTTCGATCCTCGAAACTATGGGTTATGGGCCCACCATTCCACCACTCTGATGCGTTGTGTCATGTTACTCCACTGCTCTTTTGGCTTAAATCAAATTGGGGTAGGACACATCTTCAAGTGCTACGCAGCCACAATGAATTACCACGCTAATTTGATTGTTTGTTAGCTTGTTTGTTGGTAGCCCAAGATTTTAGTTGGTTGTTGTACCACCGGAGTTTTATTGATGAGGAAGACTCGAAATACAATATTATACTTATATTCATTGTTGGAGAATGATTTTACTTCTCATTTATTTTTAAGATTCAGTAGTGATAATTCAGTCAGAGACATGCTTCTAGTAACAACTCTCCTAATATATACATCACAATTTATTTTTTGCAAAAACGGAAATAGTAATTTTGATATTCACAATAAGTATATTGGGGATTTGTTACCTTTTTATGCGAGTGATTATGGTACATTTTCTTAGTTTTCTTTTGAATGTTAGATGGATTCTTTCCCTTTCTTTTATCTTTTAGAAGCGACATGTTTTACAAATTGTGAAAGGACATCCATACGCTTTGAAACCAGAGGATTGTGTAGCAATAGAAACCGAGACCAGCCTGTGGCTGAGAAACCACAACCCAGGGGAATCTAAGCTATCAAAGTCACCCAGGGGCATCTAAGTCATCAAAGTTACCCGGGGATGGCACTCGGCCTGGGCCACACCAACCTTTATGAGGGCTAGATTTTTCGGTGTCTCCTCCCAATAGCGTCGGGTTTCGAATTTGGGTCGCCATGAAGAAAGAGGCCCCTCGAAACCGATAGCTCTAGATCGAGATTTGACAAATCCCGAGAGGATTTTTTTAAAACCATAACGAATTGGGTTTTGCGTGCAGGATTTTATCAAAAACAAATGTAGCTGTAATAAGTGCAATTATTATTCATGGTTTATTTAAAATTTTTTAAATGGATTTCATGTCATGTGTGTATTTAAAATTTTAAAAATTGATAAGTAAATGTTCTTTGAATTTGCAATTTTTTTAAAGAATTTTTTTTATGGAAAATGTTTATATATATCTATGCATGTATTTTATGGATGATGGTATTTAGTATAAATTTGTTAGTGTTGATTACATAGTGTTTAATTTGGTAAATACATTAAGTGAGGGCGATACCTTTTTAAGAACATTAAGTGAAAGACCCATAATTAAGATAGTTTGCTTGTATCATTTGTAAAACTTCTTGCATGAAGCTTAAATCACCTATACAAGTTGGTTAATTGAATTTTGTTTTCAATTTCATTTATCAAAACCAATAATATTTAATAAATAAGAAATTAAAAAAGTTTCCTGCTTACATCAAATTGGGAACCAAAATTAATAACATATTTTTCCTCTACATACAACATAAACACAACAACAAATTAAATTTTTCAAAAAAAAAAAATTCATTATACATGCAATATTAATTTTTTTATACAAAACATAGAATTTGTATATATATATATATATATATATATATATATATATATATATATATATATATATATATATAAAATGTTTTTGCATGTATTTATTTATTGTAAGCTTTTCAATGTTAGATTTGTAATTTAATTTTGTCTCATTTCCTCTCGTGGGATTGTTTTAATGATTGTTCATTGTCGATCTTTAATTGATAACACTAAAAATAAATGACACACACTTGAAAATAAAGGTTAGAATACTATCAAGGTTGGGATATTCTCTTATTAAAGTTTGTTCTATTTGAAGGATATGAATTTTAAAAGAAAGATACCAAGTTTACTCTAATTTTGATAGAATAATCACCTTTCGAACTTAACATTGAAGTTAAAGAAAATTCATTCTATGCTGTTAATTCTAAGTCAAAGAAAAATTGAACAATCTCAATTTACTATAGTCATCTTCATTGCCATTGACTTACTACTACCTACTTCACGGAAAAAAGTAGTTGTTCCAAGTGTAAGATGTTTCTATTGTTCATAGAAATCATGATGACAACTCCAAGGCCAATTTTGGGATGGGCTTCCCCCAAGTTTTTCCTCATTCCCTTTCAAGTTTTTCTTGCATTTGATACTCTGGGATAGTTGATGTAAAATGTATGCTATAATAAACATTGAATCAAATGCAAAGCATTTGAAAAAAATATAAGATTTGGCTACGGAAGTGAAGTTTGTGGCTATAGAAGTGGATGATGAGGTAGGGATATTTAGAAAGGTCCGTTCCCACTATGGGCTTCTTCCATATTTAATTTGGCATTGCCTCGGGTCCTTTTGGAAAATTGTTGATGCTTCTTCCCTTGTTTGTTTTGGAGCTTGTTGGTCACCATGGTTTCTTCCATATAGTCCTCTTTGAATGAGCCTATGGGGTATGTGGTACTGACCACATGAGACTAGGAACCGTGAGCGAAACCGAGTATCATATTGTAGTGCATATCCAAATCCTTTGAGAGGTCATCTATTCTTTTGTTATGGGCTTCAATTTTCATTTCTAGAACTGCATTTTGTCCTAATGAAGCCTCCATCTGCTTGCCCATGCTTTGGTTCAAATGCCTAGTAACGTGTTGGAGGGATTCCAATTAACCAACGAGAGACCTTGTGACCCTTTGTGATTCCATTACCCCACAGTTTTCACACCTACCAAAGTGGATGGGATAATCCATGAGCACATTGATTTGGAGGACCTGTAGTAACTCAAGATTTGTGATGCCTCTGCCACTAATAAGAAGAGATCCTGAACAACTACCTCGACCACTGCTGGCTAGACCACGAAATGATTACAGTGAAAATTGCACTGAGAGGCCAAACCATATGTCGTCTAGACCAAACATCATTGATATTGGTTTGATAAAATCCCCGATCGTGCACATGTATTGTCCCACCCTCATTAACATTCTCAGCGGAGGGTACTCGTTGTTATGGGAAGCAGCGGGGGAGGTTTATTCAACCTCCCTTCGCTTCATTGCTGATGAAGGTGGAAAATTTCATTCTAGTGCCAAAACCTCAGACATGATGGCATGGGCTGACTCTACTTCGATATTTTCAGGTGGAGTTTTGGCACAAGGAAAATCTGAGGATGACCCTCCTCTGGTATGCTGGGTAGATGGTCAGGGTGCGGTTCTTCATGGTGTCGGCAAGACTGTTCTCTGGCATTATTGGGTGGAAGGGGGTCTACCTTGGTTCTGTCTTGTTGTTTGCAAGAAAGCAGAGAGACCATTGGAAAATTTGAGGAGACAAGTTGGGAATTGGGGGAATTGCAATTGTTGCAGGCACAAAATTGCGGGGGAGAAGGCATAAAAGGGTGTTATTTTTGGTTTGATGTAGGAAGTCGTAATGAGTTGGGGGAACAAGCAGAATAAATCTGTCATAAATCATGTTGAATTGCACACTAGCTAACAATTGTTCTCAAAATCTATAATTTTGACTTGCATGCATAGGGACCAAGCGACAATTAATGAATAAAAAGATGGAAGGCAAGTATTTGACTTCCATGAGAAAGAGGGATTGCCATCATTCTAATTTCATATACTAATTAAAAATGTAGCAGCCGAGCACACACACAAGCCCAACAAATTCAGTTCTTGGGGCCTTTCAATCAGGTTGTCAATGAAAATTAGACTGATGTATAGTTAAAAAAAATTCCATGGCAATACTGAACTCCGGTTGATGAATAAACAAACTTGTTTCATGCTACAACTATATAAACATTATTTTACAAATAGAAATCTACAACCATACCATTTTTGTTCAACGTAATGTATCTCCATGACACGATTCATGGTCAAAGATTAACAACACAAACTATTATTTCACAATGCCAAGGATTCTAGAACTTTTATTTGGTCCAGATTTTATGACATAGCATCAATACCTAGATTGAAGATACTTGTGAAGGAGCGTTGAGAGTGATGATGAACAATTTTGAATTGTATAACGTATTTGATTGGTGAATGATCATTGACATGGATTGCATATTTGAATAATTGAATTGGTGTTTAGGATTTATTTGATTATGATCCAATGGTTAATCATTGTGCTTTTGAAATGTTTAATGGCCCTCCTAGATTTGATTCGATGAATTTGATTTGATATTATAGATTATGGGTTTAGGACTGGGATGTTGATCACATTGAAAGGTGAGGTTTCCCATAAACATTTGATTTAATTTGTAAGTGGAAAGCAACACAAGACTCTATCTAGAGTTGATGTTACACATATTGAAATTCTATTCGCTGCAAGCAATCTCCAACTATTTATCAACTTCTCAGAGATGATAGGCAATTTTTACTTCAAGATTAAACACTTTTGAATTGAACTTGAGACAATTCTATGTGTTTTTTCCAAAAAGGGTGGAAAATGGAGCGAAAATATGGCATGGGTAGGAAATATCCAAATATCATGGGTGGAAGAAACCGTGGATTAAGCCGACTTTATTTTTTTATTATTGTTCTTTTTAATTAAGTCAACTTTATTTTATTAATTAAGCATATTTTATTTTATTTTTTATTAATTAAGGGGATCAAATAACATCTCATCACACTTGAGCCTCAACATCTACCCTATACGGGGCGGTAGAGCACCTTGCTACTCTCATGCAAAAAGTGCAAGCGATTGTCGAATGAAGGCGTTGCTTTGCAGTTGGGTGAGAGTTGTCGTTTCGGTTTTTTTAATCTGCAGACAAGAAAAGTGAGATTGAAGAGATGGCCCGAACGAAGAAGACTTCTCGCAAATCAACAGGGGGAAAGGCACCTCAGAAGTAGCTCGCAATGAAGACAGCGAGGAAGTTTGCACCGGTGACGGGTGGAGTGAATAAACCACACAGGTTCAGGCCCGACACTGTTGCTCTCCGGGAAATCCAAAAGTACCAAAAGAGCACCGAGCTTCTCATAAGAAAGTCGCCCTTCCAGAGGCTTGTAAGAGAGATCGCATAGGATTTCAAGACAAATCTGAGATTCCAGTCATTAGCGGTGGTAGCGTTGCAAGAAGCAGCGGAGACATATCTTGTTGAGCTCTTCGAGCACACCAACCTCTGCGCCATACATGCCAAGAGGGTCACCATCATGCCCAAAGAAATCCATCCCGCTCGCCGCATTTGTCGAGAGATGGCATGATCATATATAATATACTTATCACCATCAATGCCAACAGTGTGGTTTCACAGTGATTTGTTCTCCCTCCCTTGCTTTTGGTTTCTGAATATAGTATCTAAAATAAAAATTAAAAAAAGCAAAGTTCCTACCCTATTCTAAAAATGATTGCGGAGAAAGCCTCATTAGAATATATCAGAGACAGGTTTCGATCCAGGGACCTATGAGTTTTGGGACTGTCGAGCTTGCTAACTCCACTGATTAATGTCAAATTAGGGTCACACGTTTATTCAAGTGTTCCGTAGTCACAACAAATTCACAAAGTAATTTCATTGTCTAATTGCTTATTTGTTTGAGGTCTGGGATTTTCATCGGTTGTTCTAGGATTGGAGTCAGATATACAGATACAACATTATACTTATTTATTGATGGGAACTGTTTTTTTTTTTAACAACCCTTGGTGAGTTTTCATAATTTAAAATTTTAGGGGGGAGGGAAGTGCATTACACTTTTATTTACTCTCTTGAAATCTTGAATAGATATGGGTAATTTTGTACATTACATTTTTATTACTCTCTTGAAATCTTAAATACTTATTGGTATCAATTTTACATGTACCAAATATGAATTGTTAATCTTAAAGTACTACTCTATGGTAAGTATCAAATTTATATATGAGTAAAATGAATTATCAACTTTAAAGTCTTATTTTATGGTAATTAAATGATACTCTGTGTCAAATTTCCATGTACTTAATATTAATTATCAATATTAAAAGTATTACTCTATAATAATTGAATGACAGCTGAGATTCAAATTCAAATAATGAAAATAAATGATTTTAGAGTTTTAATCTATGGGACATTAGTAAATTTGTTTTTATTACTTGTAATAATTGTGAAGTTCAAATCTCTTTCCATGCTAAAATTTAAAAGTATCAATCTATGGCAAATTGGTAAGTTTATTTTTTTTTTTACGTGTAATTCAACATGATTTGTGACATATTTATTATGCTTGTTCCCTCAACTCAACAGAGAAATAGAATGGAGGTATAAAGGAAAGGCTAGGGCACACCTCTCACTCATCTTGGATTATTATGCATTTTGATTTTGGGCTCTTGAACACATAGTTTTGAGGGTTTTGAGAATATAAACCTTGAGTTCAACTCATTGGTGAAAGATTCCTCCTATCTTGTTCCAAGCTTGGTCTCGGGGATGCAATACTCCACCCACACCATTCTACAACAGTCACAGGTATCAGCACTCATCCAGGAGAGCAACAGGCCATACCCTTAAGGGTTTCTAGCAAGGGGGCACATCATTTTTCGGAAGGAGGTTCGATCCAAGAGTTTGAGAAGGCTTTTGGAGATTTGAGCACTTGGGTTTTCTTTGCAGGGCCATGATTTGTGACTCTAGTGCTTTTGGAGAGAGTTATTCCATCCAATTGATTTCCTAGAGCATTGGCACAATTTGGAGAAAAGGAGGGCGCTACTAGGAATCAGATCTATTCAGTTTGGAGAGGTTAAACTTCATATCTCACCCTGAGACTTCACCTAGAGGCTTACAGTGCCTCGATCTATCTTTCTGGGGAGTTTTAGGGCATTTGGAGGTCTCCTTCATCAGTGCCGAAATATTAGGGTTTGACAGTATTCATGAGGGCACAACTTCACTTGAGGATTCACCATTTGGAGGAGCAACTCTTGACAACATAGATCTGACCTTTATTGATTTAATGAGAATGAACCTGATACAAGAAGGATGTAGATCTGGAATAATCAACAGATAGATCCAATAGATATAATATGAGCTGCTACAAAATGCTCCCGATAAGAAAATATAAGCCTCCAAAGGCTAAATACAAGATGAAGATCAATGCAAGAAGAACGAAGGTCAAGTCCAAACCCCCTTGGCCGAAGTCATGTCCTCCTGAATAGTTGTGGAGACCCAATATTTCAGCCTAGCTACTGGAAGCCTCCAAATGATGCCAAACCCTGTAGAATGATAGATCGGGGTGAGTATAACCCCCTCTTGAAGTCTTAGGTTGAGATGCCAAGAGCTGCTCCTGCAAATGATGAATCCTCAAGTGAAGTTGTGCCCTCCTGAATATTGTCAAACCCTAATATTTCATCCCTGATGAAGGAGACCTTCAAATGCCCTGAAACTCCCCAGAAAGATAGATCGGGGCACTGCAAGCCTCTAGGTGAAGTCTCAAGGCGAGATCTGAAGTTTAACCCCTCCAAACTGAATAGACCCGATTCCTAGTAGCGCCCTCCTTTTCTCCAAATCATGCCAATGCTCTAGGAAATCAACTAGATGGAATAACTCTCTCCAAAAGCACTAGAGTTACAGATCATGGTCCTACAAAGAAAACCCTAGTGCTCAAATCTCCAAAATCCTTCTCAGACTCTTGGATCGAACCTCCTTCCAAACAATGATGTGCCCCCTTGCTGGAAACCCTCAAGGGTACGACTTGCTGCTCTCCTGGATGAGTGATGATACCTGTGACTGCTGTAGAATGGTGTGGGTGGAGTATTGCATCCCCGAGACCAAGCTTAGAACAAGATAGGAGTAATATTTCACTACCGAGTTGTCCTTTAAGGTTTGTATTCTCAAAACCCTCAAAACTGTGTGCTCATGAGCCCAAAAGAAAAATGCATAATAATCCAAGATGAGTGAGAGGTGCGCCCTAGCCTTTCCTTTATACCTCCATTCTATTTCTCTGTTGAGTTAGTTAACCCCTAAGGTTAACTCCTAACTCAACCTCAAGTGTTCTAATTCTTCATTGAGTTACTTTTTACCTTTTCAAGTCAACTTAATATTATAACGTTGAGTCTAGTTGACATTTTCGCCTGCTGCACGAGACTATAGTCTAGTGGGGATGACTAGACTACCAAGTCTCTCCAACCTCTTCATCAAGAGGTGGGGGACATTACAGTCTCCCCTACTAGGAATTGCTTGCCCACAAGCAATTCTGCACCTGTCTCCTGTATCACCTATTCACTCTCCCAAGTAGCATCCTCAATAGGCAAGTCCTTCCATTTGACTAAGTATTCCATGATTCTCCTCCTCCTTAGATTCTTCCCCCGAACCTCCAGTATCTCCTCTGGTACCAGTATCAATTGCCCTTCCTCATCTAGGGGTGGTTGTACCTCAAGTGGAGTGATGTGTTGGCCTATGGCCCTCTTCAAGCATGACACATGGAAAACGTTGTGTATCTCACTGCCCTGTGGAAGATCAAGCTCATAAGTCACGAACCCTACCTTTCTGTTGACCCTGTAGGGCCCAAAGAATCGGGGTTGGAGCTTTTCTACTCCACTTGTCTTGATCGAAGCCTGTCTGTACGGTTGGAGCCTTAAGTAGACCAAGTCACCAACCTCAAATGTACGCTCTACCTTGTTCTTGTCTACCTGGACCTTGTGTTGATTCTATGCTCTTTGCAGGTGATCCTTTAGTTCTTTGAGTATGTCCTGACTCTGCTGCACCCAATCCTGTACCATAGGAGCTCTGTTATCACCAAAGACAATCTCTACAAAGGAGAGAGGGTTATAACTGTATAGGGCCCTGAATGGGGTCATACCAATAGACATATGATAAGTGGTGTTGTAACAGTATTCTCTCAGATGTAGCCACCTAACCCATGCCTTATGCTGCCCTGCTACATAATTTCTGAGGTAGCCTTCCACCCACTTGTTGACTATTTCAGCTTTCCCATCAGTCTGAGGGTGGTAACTAGTGCTAGGGGTCAAGGCTGTACCAACCAATCTGAACAATTCCTGCCAAAAGGTGCTCATAAATCGGCTATCCATGTCATTAACAATGGTCTTGGGTAAGCCATGTAGTCTGAAGATCTCCCTAAAGAACAAATCTGCAACCTGTGTTGCACTGAAGTCTATGGCAATGGAGAAGAAGTGTGCAAATTTAGATAACCTCTCCACCACTACAAAAATACAATCTTTCTCCCGTGCCCTTGGAAATCCTATGATGAAGTCCATAGAGATGCTTTCCAGGATGGGTAGAGGTTGTAACAGTCCTGTTGGATGTGTGTGCTCATCCTTGCTTTCCTGGCAAGTAGTGCATTCCTTGATGTGGCACATCACATCTTCTTTGAGACCTTTCCATGAAAACCTTTCCCTTACCTGCTTGTATGTTTTGACAAATCCTTAGTGCCCTGCCACCGGTGAATCATGACATGCTTGCAGTACCTTGGCCTTAAAGGCTAACTCAGGAACCAAGAAAATTCGGCCCTTGTAGTAGATGACGTCATCTATGATTATGAAGTTGTCATCTTGTATCTGTCCATCCATCCACTGACATGCAAATTGGTTTTTTGAGTATTCTACCAAGAGGCGAGCCTTCCAATCAACTGAAATATCATTCATAGCATAGACTGATGGCCTTCTAGATAATGCATCTGCCACTACTTTATTCTTCCCCTTGACAAACTCAATGTCAAAATCATAGGCATGTATCTTGCTAACCCACTTTTGTTGCCTCTCATTTAAGTCCTTCTGTTCCAGAAAGTACTTAAGGATGTTGTGATTTGATCTCACTACAAATCTCGCCCCTACCAAGTATTGTCTGAACTTGGCCAATGCATGCATGATTGCCAACATTTATTTGTCATAGATAGTGTAAAGAAGCTCAGGGCCCCTCAAATTTCGGCTCTCATAGACAAGTGGGTGCCTATTCTACATAAGCATTGCCCCAATGCCCTCTCAAGAGGCATCACTCCAATGTGAAGGGTTGGCCGAAATTTGGTAGAGCCAAAACTGGGCACATGCTCATTACCTTTTTCATCTTGTCAAATGTCAACTGTGCCTCTGAACTCCATTTGAAGGCCCCTTTCTTGGTCAAATCGATCAAGGGTGCACAAAGATGTGAGAAACCCTTGACAAATCTCTTGTAATAGCAACAAATGCCAAGAAACCCCTTCAATTCTGTAAGGGTCTTAGGTGTGGGCTAGTCAAGTATAGCTTGGATCTTCTCTTGGTGTACCTGTAACCCTTTTACTCCAATGATGTGTCCCAAATAGAGGACCTCTATCATTCCAAATTCACATTTGGACTCCTTTGCATACAAGGACTGGTCCTCCATGATGGCTAGAATATGTTCCACATGCTGAATATGTTCCTCCCAAGTCCTGTTATAGATCAACAAGTCATCAAAAAATACTAGGAGGTGCTTCCTCAACTGCTTGTTGAAGACGTGATTCATGCAAGATTGAAATGTGGTTGGTGCATTAGTCAATCCAAATGGCATCACCAGGAATTCATAGTAGCCATAGTGACATATGAAGGAAGTCTTAGGGACGTCCTGCCCCCTCATTTTGATCTGATGATAGCCAGAGCGCAAGTCAATCTTGGTGAAGTAAACAGCCCCATGAAGCTCATCCAATAGTTGATCAATCCTCGTAATGGGGTACCTATTCTTAATTGTTTTCTTGTTCAATGCCTTGTAATCAATGCACATGGTTCCATCCTTCTTCTTTACTAGTACCATTGAAGATGCAAAAGGACTGGAACTCGGTCTAATGTGACCCATGTCTAACAGTTCTTTGATAGCCTTCTCTATCTCATCTTTGTACTTCTTTGGGTGTCTATAGAGCGTGGTGATGACTAGTTTATCTCCCTCTTCCAGCTCTATTATATGCTCAAACCCCCTATCCGGTGGTGCTCCCGATGGAATGGGTCCAAACACCTTGCTATGTTTGTCAATGATTCTCTGAATCTCTGGTGAATAGTGAACCTTTCCCTTCTTGTCCACACGTACTGAAATCCTACACTCAACAACATATACAATGTCTTCTCTTCTTAAAATGGCCTCCATGGGCTTTGTTGTAACTACCCTAGCTGTGTTTCTTGACATGCCCCTGAGAGCTACCTTTTTTCCTCCTTCCTCTGTGAAAGACATCTCCATGGTCTTGTAGTTGGTGGTGATTGGTCCCAATGTGCTAAGCCATTGAACCCCAAGGACGATATTTGTGTCCGAAAGATCCATCACATAAAAGTCTTGTGTTAAATCATGCCTGCCCAATGTAAGCTTCATTCCTGGTATGTACCTCTTACAAGGCATGGTGCTTCCTCCTGCTACCTCCACCTTGAATCCTTCAAATTTCATTGTGGGTATGTGCCTCCTCTGTAGTAGCGTTGAATCAATAAAGTTGTGAGAAGCACCCCCATCAATGAGAACTGAAACCTTTTGTCTCTACAATACCCCTCTCATCTTGAAGATGTTATACTTGGGTACCTCACTAATGGATGCCAATGTAGCCTTATCCTCCGTTGTCATGTCGTGACCTGGACTTTCTTCTTCTGCAGTTTCGGTGGTGTCTGCTTCTATATTTTGTAGGTGGTTGAAATCTTCATCCTCATTGTCGAAAGTTACCTCAAAGTAGTGGGCCTTGCCTTTGCCCATGCACTTGTGGGATGAATCCCAAGGCTCTTTGCATGTATAACATAGTTGCTTTCTCCTTAGTTCCCTTCTTGGGTTCTCATTCATCCTACCTCTTCCCCTGTCAAACCCCCTTGGTTCTCTTCCTCCTTGATTCTGGTCTCTTCCTCCAGTGTTTAGAGATGGTCTAGGAATAATCTTAGATTTCGTTGTTGGGCCTAGATCTCTAGTCCTCCATATAGCATCCTGCAAGTTGGTAGGCTTGAAGGCCTTAACGCAACCCTTTAAGGGTTCCATCAAACCCTCTGTGAAAAGCATCATGAGTCTTGACTGAGACACATCCTGTACCATGATTGCAATCCTCTGAAACTCCTCAATATACACCTCAGGTGATCCTGTCTGTCTGAGTTGGGTGAGTTCCCTGAAATGTAGTTCTGGATCCCCCTCGTCAAACCTGTCAATGAGCCTCTATGTAAACTTTATGTAAGCCACTATCTGATTGTGGCCAAGTGTGGTTAAACCATGGTACCACCAGTCATGAGCTTTGCCCTCCAAGTACATGGTGGAAAACTTGATGGCATCCATCTCTCTCATTGGGTTAAGCTGTAGGTAAGTATCAAGTTTTTGCACCCAAGCTTGTGCAGTCATCTTAGGAGACCCATCAAAATAGGGGATCTCCATTTTTCCAGCCCCACGCTCTAACTCATAGTTGTTCCTGTGGTACAACCTAGTTTTTCCCCTGAATTTAAATCCACAATACTGATCCAATGTCATCTGTCTCTGGACTGCTATGCTTAGTGAGTTATATTCCCTGACATACTGTGCAAAATTGTCCTCATTTTCATCTTGGAATTCTGGTTGTGTATGTTCATCCAAAAACGAAGGTAGATAGGGCCTATGTGTTTGTAATCATATTATCTTATCTAATTGGAATAGGAATAATCAACAAATAGATCCAATAGATATAATATGAGTTGCTACAAAATGCTCCTGATAAGAAGATATAAGCCTCCAAACGTTGAATACAATATGAAGATCAATGCAAGAAGAACCAGGGTCAAGTCCAAACCCCCCTGGCTGGAGTCAAGTCCTCTTGAATAACTGTGGAGATCGAATATTTCGGCCTAGCTACTGGAAATCTCCAAATGATGTCAAACCCTGTAGAATGATAGATTGGGGTGAGAAGAACCCCCTTCTGAAGTCTCAGACCGAGATGCCAAGAGATGCTCCTCCAAATGTTGAATCCTCAAGTGAAGTTGCGCCCTCCTGAATATTGTCAAACCCTAATATTTCGACCCTGATGAAGGAGACCTCCAAATGCCCTGAAACTCCCCAGAAAGATAGATCAGGGCACTGTAAGCCTCTAGGTGAAGTCTCAAGGTGAGATATGAAGTTTAACCCCTCCAAACTGAATAGATCTTATTCCTAGTAACGCCCTCCTTTTCTCCAAATCATGCCAATGATCTAGGAAATCAACTGGATGGAATAACTCTCTCCAAAATCACTAGAGTTACAGATCATGGCCCTGCAAAGAAAACCCAGGTGCTCAAATCTCCAAAAGCCTTCTCAGAGTCTTGTATCGAACCTCCCAAACAATGATGCACCCCCTTGCTGGAAACCCTCAAGGGTATGACCTGCTGCTCTCTTGGATGAGTGATGATACCTGCGATTGTTGTATTCTCAAAACCCTCAAAACTGTGTGCTCAAGAGCCCAAAAGCAAAATACATAATTATCCAAGATGAGTGAGAGGTGCGCCCTAGCCTTTCCTTTATACCTCCATTCTATTTCTCTGTTGAGTTAGTTAACCCCTAGGGTTAACTCCTAACTCAACCTCAAGTGTTCTAATTCTTCATTGAGTTGTTTTTTACGTTTTCAAGTCAACTTAATATTATAATGTTGAGTCTAGTTGACTTTTCCCCCTGCTACATGAGACTATAGTCTAGTGGGGATGACTAGACTACTAAGTCTCTCCAATCCTCTTCGTCAAGAGGTGGGGGACATTACAGAAACATGTTGAAATCAAGTTTCATTACATTAGAGACATGGTGCAGAGGAAAGCAGTAATGGTGCAGTACCTTCCTACAGATGAGCAGATTACAAATGTTATCACCAAGTCCCTTGTCAAGTCAAAGTTCAAGTACTTTCGTGATAAACTTGGAGTGGTAGAGAAAGCCCCTCTCGTTAAGAGGGAGTGTTGATGGTTGCATCTTTGTGAGACATACTATAAGTTGTACTCATCGATGGACTGAGCTGGGTTGACTTGTGATGATACTCCTCGATGGAATGAGTTGAGTATGACACTTATCGATGGACTAATAAGTTGTATTGGGTTGGTGCCCAACGACCCTTGGGTTGTAGACCATGCGGTTGGGATATAGCTGTACTGGGTTGTAGCCCATGTGATTGGGATATTATGGGTTGTATCCCATCGTCCCTTGTGGTTGTAGCCCTTGAGGACTCGTCCATATGGTTGTAGCCTATGTGATGCGATGATGATGATAGTATCACATGGTGGTTGTAGCCCGTGTGAGCACACTATGAGGTTGTAGCCTATGTGATGCGATGATGATGATAGTATCATATGGTGGGTGTAGCCCATGTGAGCACACTATGAGGTTGTAGCCCTAGTGTTCTCTAGTGGGTCAGAGCCCCTAAAAGAGCTTGAGAAGGTCCACATTGGTTGTAGCCATGTGTGACTATGGAGATGCTACTAGTAGCATGGTTTACGTGACCATGGCATAGTTTGAGGACCATGGCATAGCCTACGGGGCTATGAGGACCAGAGGAGAACATCATGGAGAATACCTCCCTAGCTAAGAGGGAGTGTTGATATTTTTGGTAGCAGTGGGAGGTATTCACCTTCGGGACAACTTTTCTTAGAGATGAACATGTCAAGAAGTCAAAGGAAACCATTAAACAGTTCGAAGAAACCCCAGAAGAAATTAGAAGATCCTAGAAGAGAAGTCGACCCCACAGAAAAATAATAAAGAAGAAATATAATGCTCCAAAAGTAAAGTCGGCCCCACAAGAAAAAGACAAGTGAAAATATAATTTCCAGAAGACAAGTCGACCCTACTTGAAGAGACCCCTGTTCGGAAAAGACACTTGCCTAGTCTAGTATAAATAAAGGTGATGCCTTCCTCATTTGTGACATACATACATTCATCCATCCATAGCATAAGTCTAGTGGAGAGCAGTAGTAGCAACTAATGTCCAACAAAGAAGGACGAATGGCGCAAGCCTAGTAGCAGTTGCAGTCCAGAAGGAAGAAGGGAGCTGGTTGGCTAGGATTTCTTCATAACCCTTGCTAGGGTTTATCTCTGTTGTCTTGGTTGTGCGCCGGTGGAGGCTAGATACTCTAGCACTCTGGCTAGGGTTTGTTGTAGCTATATTGTTGGGTTATCTCTTGTGAAGATAAGTACATATTGTTGGGATTCTTCTTTGTTGGTTTGCTCTAGTGGATAGAGCTTGCTCATGGTTATATTGTATTGGCAAGGATATTCTCTCTAAATAAAAGTTTGTTGGGTTTCTCCCCTTGTGAAGAAGGGTTTCCCAGGACAAATCTTTGTGCCTTCTTGTGTTTGTTTATATTTTAGTATATGAATATTGAATGTTAAAAGAAGATCTAAATTTCTATGGTAAATCTAATGCTAACTAATTTTATAAAAATCCAACACTAAAGAAGAAGACTGGTGGTCTGGAGACACCGCCACAAATTGCTTAAACCACTTAGAGATAGCTTGAAAAAATATTTTGAATAGGAAGAAAATCCCAAAGGAAACCAGAATGGTGAAGCTCTTGAAAATCCCTAATCTTAAAACTTGAGGCTTGGATACCAATTGTTATGAGCACAATACCAACAATGGAAAGTAATATACATACAATAAAGCACAAGGAAGCAAGTATACAAGTATGAGAGAAGATCATTAGATGTGTACAGCAATTGTGCACGGAATTGTATTAGCTATAAATAGAGTGTAGTGTTGTTAGGGACATTGATCAAAGTTGACCAAGTCTTTAATAAGATATTATATAATAATAATAATAATTTAATTTTAAAGTCACAACTTGGCTAGACACCAAATTGATGTATGAGATCCCCTTGTTTGAGGGTCAGGGGACTCACCCTCATAATGATTTCATTGCTTAGTCTATGAATGTGTACATACCCCACCCTCTTCAAGATTCAAACCTATGACATCCAAGGAGGAAACACATGTTCTTGATCATTAGGCCCGATATGATATGTTGAATGAGATCAATTTCAACTAAGTCATCCAAAAGAGGAAATCTGAAGTACAAATTAGATCAATTACAATTATGTTACATATAATGTTTTCACACATGCTCCCTCCACTAAGTCTCAATACCAACCATTTGTTTCCTTTATTGACATTGAGCACACAAGAATGATATCACCAGCAAAGAATTGGTCATTGACCTTCACCTCGAGAGGCACTTGTATACATTGTAGGAGTTTGACTTCTTGAAGCCACACCAGGATACTCAAAAGGCCTTAAATTTCAAAATTATGTAGAAAGTGCGCATGCAGTGAACCTTGTCCGAGTCTTGAAACGCCATAGAGCCAAGTTGAGGAGCCATTAACTAGTAATGAAAAGTTGGTTGTGTATTCAATAATTATAAAAGGTAACACAAGCTACATTCTAAATTTTTGACCAAATGGATTTTCTTAAAATGTATCAACCAGTGAATGAAACTTGCTGGGTCGATGAAAAGGGGGTATCTATTATAGCCCCTAGCCGAGTTCAAGTATATCCAAGTGACAAGCTTTTGCTTGCGCTTGTCGATGTATGCCCACATATGCTGCAATGGTTGGGGCTAGGTGCGAACCTTCGACAACTTTGGCAGAATAGATACGCCCACTTGTGGTCGCTTAGCCAAAAAGCAACTAGTTTGAATGATGTTAATGGTTTCTTTGTAATGCTAAATTTAGGTGTTAGCCTCACCGTGATAAGTGGAAGGTTAGTTCAAAAAACATGTATCAGCCTAATTCCATGTCCAATCCAAGTGGAACCACAAAGAATTACCTCTACCAAAGACAAACTAGTTTAGCATTTAGTTCCATTTTCCCTTTTTAATGGTATCCCCAATCTTGAAAAGAGATCATGTTTATTCCTTCAAGAAATGAAGTTAAAACAAGGTAGAGTCTTGCAACATGTAACCCTACTGATTGTTGTCGTATCCAAAAGTCACAAGTTCTCGTTATTGTCAAAAGTGACAATTTTGTAATTCGAAACATCTTTGGATCCATTGCATTGTAGTAGAAAATCATATAAACATCAGCACCACATAGAGGGCTCTCGCCATTGGCAGTCTTATTGTAGCTCTCAACAACAGTACTTTGATTCCGTGATTTTATTTTTTCAAGACATCTTCTATCTAATATCAATATTTTTCAACAGACGTCAACTCATTGCCAAGACAGCAAATAAATCCACCAATACATCAAGTAGAAAAGTAAATTTCAAGCAGAGCTTATTAATATCCGTCAACCTAACTTTAACTGTCATGTGTTGTTCACGATCATTTCTAATCCAGACAGCACACAAAATATCTGAAGAAATCATGCGTCCCTTTATCTTCCAACCTCCAAATGTTTAATACAGTGAGACCAAGAATTAGATTTTCTACTTTGGAAAGTTCTTCATATTTACTGATTGAATGCAGAAGGCTCTGACAAAAGCTTGGGATCACTATCATATGGTTTCAAAGGACAAATTAAGCAAGAAACGTTGCTCCATTATTTGGATTTATATTTATTGTAGCATTCTATTTCATATCTTTTAACAATAATCTCCTTCAAGGGAGGCATTTTCTTTAATTATTTGAGTCCTGTATCCATCAAACTGATGTGCTTTAAACTAAGTGACCCAGGCGACATCTGTCGTGTTTACCTCTCCATTCTGTAGTGTGTAAGATGAACGAGAGAGAGAGAGGGAGCTTTTCAATGTCTGGTTTTGAGAACTGTAGCTGTTGTACATGAAAACAATATCTTTTGTTTCATAATAAAATAAAGTGAATGAGAAACAGCCTTTGAAGAGAGAAAAAGGCAAAAAGATGATAAGAAGAGCTCAATGTGCTTGCCATGCAATGCCAAAGAATCATTTGACTATATGATTTCAAGCTAAAGGGAAACAAAATAATCTGAATTTGTTATATGTACAAGTTCAAGCACTCGACTTTCAGTTTTACCTTCAATGCATACCAGCCTAATAGTTAATAAACTTTATATTAACGTACAATCAGGCACAACCAAAAACCTTTCCAACACCTCTAAAGAAGGAATCAATTCGACCATGTTCTGTAGGCAGTGGCAGTGGCTGTGGCATTTTTTTGGGTAAATGTTTATGAAATGCCTTCACTGCTCCTGACACTCCATCTTCATTCTCCATTGCCTTGGAAATTGCAGCTGCACTCTCCTTTACCTGTTCAAGCAAATGAACCTAGTCAGTTATAAATACAATATAAACCCTAGGGACAGGAAGG
>JASDQU010589311.1:11091-27873 GCA_032191745.1 Picea mariana | reverse complement strand
AGGCAGAATAAGAAGTCGGCCCCAGAAGATATTAAAGAGGCCCAGAAATATAATAAAGGTGGGTTTACCCACCCAGTTTGAGAAGTCGGCCCTGCCAGTGAAGAGACACTTCACACGTGCCAGACTTGTATAAATAAAGAGGCCAGTGCCTCACTTAGACACACAACTCACTTGCTCATTGAGAGACAAGTTTTGGATTTGCTGCTAGAGAAGAAGGAGAGAGAGAGTGGCGCATATCTGGGAGGAATTTTTGTATTAGTTTAAGAGATCTCTTGGCATTGTATTGGCTATCTATATTAAGGAAGTTTTGCTGGGTTTTCTTCCCCTAGAGGGTTTCCCAGGATAAATGTTGTGTCTCTTGTGATTGTGTATTTCTCAGTGATCTTGGATTATGCTATTGTTATCTAATGAAATTCAAACAAATATAATAATGGCTTAAACATTAACACAAATATGCCAATTGTCACATCCCCAAAGTGTGCCTAGCCGAATCTTGCGATCATGCACCTCTTGAGGGCGTGCGACACCGCGATGTTTCTCACTTGGTTTCTTGGCAACACCAATGATACTTTGTCCAGAATACGCCTCTTCACCTAGAGCATACCCATACTCCGTTCTAAGCTACCTGCAAGTCACACTCCTACTTTAGTGCAACTCTTGTATGCTTAGAAAATTGTTAACAACTTAACACTTAGTCATATATAAGCATACATCAATGAAACGAAGAGAACACTTGTAAAACAAACAATAGACACACAAATATAGTGTGGGTGGCACAAACCGTGCCTAACACCTAGCTAAGTCTTATTATTGCAAAATTGTTACAATATGAGCACTACCGGCTCAGTTTACAACTTGGGCAGAGTCTAACGACTCGCCTCACATCACCAAGACACTCATACACACATTTGTCACACCAAGACTCGTCCATCGTAACGTCTTTCACAACTTCTACAGAGCACCCCAAACATGCATCCACCACAGACTCATTGTTTCTTATTTGCAGCAAGACATCGCACAGACCTGCGGTTCTGTCTCCTAACATGCCTCCTTAGACATGGGACAAAACTTCCCCCAAACTCAACCCAAAAGAAGGTTGCCCCAATTTTTTCCACAGAATCACCTCAAGGCAACACAAGTCCTCCTATGTGGAGCAACTTGGCTCCTTGAGGGATCTCGCCCCTCTTTGTCTAACTATGCCTCAGAATCGTAGAGCTGATCTTACTCTCTTCTAATCTTCCTTCCTTGTGGTCTTACCCTTGTGCCTTTATAGGCATTGGCTCCCCAAACGATTCTCCTAGATGAACCGACGCAACCCATGAGTCGCGCCCCTTCGCAATGTTGGGCTGACCTCTCATGTGGGCATGTTCAGGCAGCCTACCCAGCCAACTCATCAAACGCCTCGTTTCGTCATCTAGTTGACCCACCGTACTCCTGACCGACGCCCCTATCTATCCAACTGACTCGTCCTTTGAGTGAGTGTGATGCTTAGCCAAGTCAAGCCGACTTGTCTAGGCATGCCCTCCTCATGTCTTAGTTGATTCGTTCGTTGGTGGAGTGCCCAAGTCTTTCCCTCAACCCTTCGTCAAACTCGTCTGTCGTCTCACTTGTGTCGCAAGGAATCTCAATTGAGCCTCCCTTGGTGCGTCACACGTCCAAGGTGTCCCGGCTCGTCCGATATAAAGACACCGTCATTACACTTCATTATGTCCGACACGCTCATACCACTTTGTTATGTCGTTACCCCATTCAGCAACCCCAACTTCCGTAGGTCACCACAACGTCAAGTCAGTTAGGCGTGCACGTCTTTAGCCAGGGGTCTTACACCAACAACTATGCTCAAGATGAGGAAAGTCCACACATGTAGCACGTGGGAGGCTCAAAGAGGGGGCAACTCACCTAAAATCAGCTCCAACGGTCATATGGGAATTTTCCAATATGTAACCTCCTAAAATCATGCCAACAACATCCTCAAGTCAAGGGAGGCTCAAGAAGGTCCATACATGCCAAATAGATGCTCCAACGACTAAGTAATGCATCCTCCAAGGTGGGCGTCTCGTCAAACTATGTGACATGTGCCTCCAAATATGTGAGATGGATGAACGCTCCAAGATCTATGACATGGCATAACATAGAGTTGCTAGGGAATTATGAAGATGCCTCGAGAGCTATGTCTCCATATAAAAATATGTAGAGCGACCTCAAGTGATGAAGGCATGTCACGAGTCCCCAAAGCGCTAAAGGGATGATCACCTCGGCCAAAGTGTGATAAATACATAGAGAGATCCATGCTTAGGCATAAAATAAGTGTGCTTTCTTACAATACATGAGAAACACTTTTACACAAGGGTCAATTGAAAAAACCTAGGGGTTCCCTAAGTCATGTGTCCTAATAGATCCACTCCAAGACCCCCCCACACCCACCTCGGTCGTAAATGACCCCCATGAGATGTTTAGTACGAACCTTAAGGGCAGGGACCAATGTTGTCAAACTCTTTTTGGATTCCCGAGTCTTGTCGAATCTTGAAGAGTCACCGTTGAAAAAAGTCACTCTTGTAGACTCCTATGTTATACTCCCGACTCCCCCAAGACTCCTCTGAAACTCCTCAAGACTCGCCAGACTCCTCTGAAACTCCCCAAGACTCCTCTAAAATTTAAATTTAAGAATTAAAATTTTGTATTTTAATTTGAGTATTTTTTCTCTTTGTCGAGTCTGAAAAGAGTCTAATAGTCTTCAAGAGTCACGAATGAAAAGAGTCTTAAAAGAGTCTAAATTTGACAAAATTGGCAGGGACTATATTGAAATGGGGACTAAGAAGAAGAGTCGTGACAAACCAAAAGGGTCTAGATCAACCACTTAGATAAAAAAGACACTTTACATAGGTCATGTTGTCGTCCTAATACACACCTACAAACGTGGAGAAGTCTCCAACCCACTTGGTGTGTTCTTGGAGGCACAAACCTGAATCCAGACCCACTGTCACCTCAATATGGACTCCTTCCGTCTAGGTTCACTCCTAGGGAAGCCAAGGGGGGTAGACCCTATTAAACTATATGAAGGTTTTATTTAAAATTCTAGGAGTTAATTAAATTATTGATTAGTATTACCCAACCCAATGACAAGCAACCAATGCAATATGCAATCTTTCAATGACAAGCAAACCTTTATTTATTGAACAACAATTACACCAGTGCCTAAATATTATCAAATTCCACTTATTCCAAATATTCACAAAAAGGTATATTTACAACTTTGAAATAAAAGAATAAATGTATCCACACAATGATTCACAAAATAACTTTACATATAAATAATTACTTCCCAAAGAATTAAAGAATGCTTGAATAAGAAATAAATAATGTGAATAACTTACAGAAAATAAATGGAATGTAAATATTGAAAATAAATTGCAAGGAAATGTAAACGTTGTGCAAGTGTGAAGGTTACTTTTAGTTAATTTCAAGTTTCTTTTCAGCTTAGTGGTTTAGATGTGAGGAGTTGCAAGCCTAAGCTATGTGACTACCCCAAGTCCTTATCCCTATGATGTCCCGTTCCGAAGAGTAGGCTAGCAGGGAGTGACTTAGTAGTCTATTTGTTCCCGTAGACTATAGTCAAGCACAAACAGGGAACAAGAGGAGAAATAAGGGGTGAATTAGTGGCTGAACGATAAATTAAGCTAAAAAGCTTAGGAAAAGTCACTTAAGCTAAAGTCAATGGAGAAATAGAATGAAAAGGTGTTGAGGGGGAGACTTAATGAATTAATTACTCACCTTAGGAGGAAGAGCACCTAGCTTAAGTGATGTCAACGGAGAATTAGATCAGGAATAGTATAAAGGGAGGAATTCGACCTAATTCCTCATTATGTTATGATTTGATGTTGAGAGAGTTTCCAGAGGAGAAGGAGAATCAACCTTCTGTTGTTTTGTGGATTTATGGAGGAAACCACCACCATTGATCGGTTTCGGTGTTGAGAGACACACCCTAGCCTATCGGAGATACCATCCAAGTATTTCACCGTGCTATTCAGAAGTATCTAGTTCGTAGTGTTTGCACAGCTCAGCCAGTGAGGGCGCAAGGGTGAGAGAGGGTTTTGTGTAGTTGCACGAGGTCAGAGATTATCTTGCAGATTCCTCCTGACCTAGTTGAGGACTAGCCAAGGCGCATCTTTTGAGCCACCATTCATTAGATTTTGACGGTGGAATCTCTCTAAGCACAACAGACAACCAGATAGTGCACAACTCTTAAGGAGGGGCATTTGGGGTTCAAGAGGGAGTTCCGGATCAGATCCGAGGAAACCCTTCCGACCCAGTCCAACATTGGCCAGGGCACACATTTCGAGTTATATAGCAACAGATTCCGTTGGTGGAATCATTAGGGCACACTCATTGAGCCCAGGAGGTGCGCAACCCCCCAGGGGATGACATCCAAAGCTTCAGACATCTGATCTTCAGTTCGTCAGTCATCAATAGAATCCTAGGGGCCAAGGCACTCAGTTTGGGACAATTTCCAGGCGATTCTGTCGAGTACAGCCACCAGGGCAAGTTTTCAGAGTTGCAGAAGTTGTCGTGAGTTTCCAGATGTCACCATATGAGGGAGTTCACAGAGAGACTCATGGACAGGTTTGACAGGAGGGATCTAGAGATCCATTTCAGGGATCTATCCCAGTTGAGACAAACTGGCACGACAGAGGCATTCATCACAGAGTTTCAGCGGGTGGCAGTGGCAGTGACAGATATATCCGAGCCCAGGTTGATCATGTTATTCACAGAGGGGCTCACAGAACCCTTGAGAGGATGGGTGAAGGCATACAGGACTCACACCTTGTAGGATGCCATCTTACGCACTTGAGATTTGGCAGACTCAGCGCCGAAGACTAAAACTTTTCCCAAACCTGTTGTGCACATCAGAGGAGCTTCCCCCATTGGATGAGGAGGAGTAGTTGGAGCTAGTGCCGGAGGAGGTGCTCAAGCAGAGAGAGCGCAGATTGAGGAGCAGGGTCATCAGGGAGTGCTTGCTTAGATGGAGGGGACTTCCAGTGGAGGATGCCACATGGAAGGGAGAGCATATATTGCAGCAACCAAGATTGATGTTGCTTGAGGACAAGCAATCTCGGGAAGGGAGGACTATGATGTCCCATTCCTAAGAGTAGGCCAGTAGGGAGTGACTTAGTAGTCTATTTGTTCTCATCGACTATAGTCAGGCACAAACAGGGAACAAGAGGAGAAATAAGGGGTGAATTAGTGGCTAAACAATGAATTAAGCTAAAAAGCTTAGGAAAAGTCACTTAAGCTAAAGTCAACAGAGAAATAGAATGAAAAGGTGTTGAGGGGGAGACTTAATTGATTAATTACTCACCTTAGGAGGAAAAGCGACTAGCTTAAGTGATGTCAACGGAGAATTAGATCGGGAAGAGTATAAAGAGAGGAATTCGACCTAATTCCTCATTATGTTATGATTTGATGTTGAGAGAGTTTCCATAGGAGAAGGAGTATCGACCTTCTGTTGTTTTGTGGATTTCTGGAGAAAGCCACCACCATTGATCAGTTTTGGTGTTGTGAGACACACCCTACCCTATCGGAGATACCATCCAGGTATTTCACCATGCTATTCAGGAGTATCCAATTTGCAGTGTTTGCGCATCTCAGCCAGTGAGGCGCAAGGGTGAGAGAGGGTTTTGTGTCAGAGATTATCTTGCAGATTCCTCCTGACCCAGTTGAGGACTAGCCAGGGTGCATCTTTTGAGCCACTAATTATCAGATTCTGACGATGGAATCTCTCTGAGCACAACAGACGACCAAATAGTGCACAGCTCTTGCGGAGGGGCATTTGGGGTTCCAGAGGGAGTTTCGGATCAGATCCAAAGAAACCCTTCCGACCCAGTACAACATTGGCCAGGGCGCACATTTCGAGTTATATAGCAGCAGATTCCTTTGGTGGAATCATTAGGGCGCACTCATTGATCCCAGGAGGTGTGCAACCCCCCAGGGGATGACATCCAGAGCTTCCGGCATCCGATCTTCATTCCGTCAGTCATCAGTAGCAGCCTAGAGGCCAGGGCACTTAGTTTGGGACAATTTCCAGGCGATTCTGTCGAGTATAGCCACCAGGGCGAGTTTTCCAGAGTTGCAGCAGTTGTTGTGAGTTTCTGGAACTGCATCGTTTTTCCGATCTATCCATGCATGCGCAAATCTACCTTCATCATCTGATCACGGGTATTATATATTAGTTGCTTGTATTCCAGTGACAATCCACAAGATCTAGCTGACGATTTCATCTACTTTCAACATATTATTGTATTTCCTGCTATTTTTCCCTCATAATACATATGAATGAGATGGTGTTTGTTCCTTATTCTTTATGCATCATATATTATGTCTAAACATTAATTGAATGAAACAAACATGCGAAAATCACCAAGCATGTTAAAACATTAGCTCAAACGCATCCAAAAACCCCTAGAGTATTAGATCAGACAGTGGATTTGACAGTTTAGCAGTGTTTCCTAGACTAGCCGAATTTGGGATATTAAAATGGTATTAAAGCTTTAGTCCTGCCAGCCTGTGACTAAAGACGATGAGTGCAGCAAAGGACCCAGAGGGCCGTGAGCACGTACGTGACGAATATGTCACTTAAAACAGATGCAAGGAGAGAAGACCTAGACCTGATTTCCCCCCTTTCCCTCCCAGCTCAGAGGAAGAGGAGGAGGCACACAGGGAAGCAGAGAGAAGGGAAGAATGTGAGGCTAAGCATGAGGCAGAGAGGATGTTAGGAGACAGATATGAGAGACCAGATGGTAGTGGTAAGGCTCCCATGGAACCAGAGGCAACCTTCATGCAAGTACTCAACAATCTGGTAGTCAGTCAACAGGCCATGACTCAGTCTTTGGCGCAGATGGTTGATAGATTGGCTATAGTGGGCACCCCGAGCACACAAGCCCCACATGCATCACAGGGGAACTCAGGGGCAGGCAGTAGACCCCAGTCATCTACTCGCACATACACCTCTTCGAGTAGGATTCCCAGGCCATTGTTCACCATTTTCCATAGGGCACCCCCAACAGCAGCTCAATAGCCAATAGCACAGAGGCCGCCCACTCAGGCGGAGGACATTTCAGAGAACAGGAGAGAATATGCAACATTGGGCCATGACTTCCATCAGGACATGACCCTAGTCGAGTATTGTGGACTCATACTCAGGAACTGCCCCAAAGAGCCTCAAAGAGGAGGACAGCAGCAGCAACAGAGACATAACATTGATTTCGTCCGGTAAATTGATAAACTCACGATACCTTTGTTTGATGGATCGTCCAAATGACACCAAAAATTACAAGAGAAAAATGGGAGAAAATGAGAGAGAGTGGGGAAATATTTTGGCATAATAGAGTTGTTGTGAAAAACTGATGTTAAAATGAGGAGAGAGGGATTCCTTTTAAAGGAGGGAGAGAGGAGAGACCCCTCTTGGATGAGTTACAAGTGTCACCCATCCAAGAGAGAGAGAACAAATCAAGAAGGGCGCACTTTAGGGTTTTGGTAGTGAGTTAGGGTTTGAGGGGTGAGGTGTGAAGGGGGAAAACCCGTTCAAACATGAGGTTAGGCTATAAGAAGGGCGCACTTAGGGTTTTAGGCATTTTTTCACTTTAATTTTTACTTTCCCCTAAGTTCATGAAGAAGGGGGGAGCATTTTTCACTAGGGAGACTCACTTTTGTTTGTTGACTTGGCATGGGGGGGTCTTCTATATGGATTTTCACTTTTCCAACTTAAGAAATACATTAGAAATCATTTCCCCACTCTCTCTCATGACTTTAGACATTTTTACAATTTTTTGGCTTTTTACCTTAGCCAATTATTTGCTGATTTTTTACTGACTACTCCTCATGGACAATGACCTACCAAAACTTGTCCAATTGAGCTGAAACTTGGTCCAAGGGTGTAGGGGGTCATAACCCATTTGATTTGAGTACTCACACCCCTATACAAAATCCACAAGGACCAAATTTTTACATTTTTCATCAAAAATAATTAAAATTTCCAATTTACGGAAAATTTTAATGATTAAAAAGTCCTATCAAAACCTAACGGAATTCCGCAAGACTCAAGGAGATGCCTAGCATGGTCATTTACAACATATTTAGACCTTAGTTACCCACTGGGATCGATCATTTGAATGCCTTTCACCACTTTGGAGGATCATTGAGTGAAAAACTCAAGAGTAATTAAAATCGCTAAAAGCAAGATTAATTACCCGAGGAAAAAAAACACTTGATGAAATGACTTCCCTAATGATAAAGTCCTAGGCAACTAAATAAAACTTGACCCATGCTAACATATTACAAAATTATCCCACGCAGGGGAGCGGACATTCTGTGTACACAGAAAGAAGTGTCGGGGGAAACATTGCCCTACAGAGCCATAAGTTTTCAAACTTGTTGTACCACCAGGTACATATCTTCATGATACATGACATTGACAACTAGTTGAAATAGGTGTTCAACAGGTCACATAAGTTACGATGGTCACACTTTTTCCTGATCATGATACATAGTACAAATAATCGTGATGGCAAATCTGATCACAATACTCTAGGCTCTAACATCATCTCAAGATAGACACAAGATCTGATCATATGTTGGGACATATCTGACCTAGAAAATGAGGTATCTCTAAAGTGAAACTGAGGGGTAATAGTAGGTAACATAATTTATAAAAGTAGTGTGTCCAAAATTGGTTTGATAATCAATACAATGATTAGAATATTGTTGATATTATGGTAGCTGCGGGAGGTATTAACCTCCACGTGTAACCCTAACAATAATAGAATATTCTGAGAAGCAAGAAGAAACCCTAAAGCATTGGACATAACCCTAGAAGACGAGTCAACTAAAGGAAATATTAAATATTGAGTTTTTAGCCTCCAAAATGAGAAGTCGGCCCAGACAGCTAAGGAGGAGCAATATAAATACAGGATGCCAGAGCTCATTTGACAGATACAACTCGCAACTGGAGAAATTTAAGAGTGCTCACTGCAAAAATTTAGTAAGTGCGCAAGTATGGAGAGTAGTTGCAACTGCAACTACTGCAACTTGTATTTTCAGTTTAGGCTTGGACTTTCTCTTGTTTATGGTTTGGACTTTCTGCCTTGTGTGCTAGCTCTAGAGAGAGGTACGCTACATTGATTGGCTATTAGGCCTAGGGTTTGCTTCCAGGATTATTTTATGTCAAGGTTAAGGTGCTTGGGGGTGGCTTCGGCCTATGGTTGGGTGACAATATTGTTATATTGTCTATGGTGAAACGAGCACACCTATTATTTCTAACAAGTTATGGGCCAACACTATCTTCAGACAGTCTAACCGCTGGAAGATAGATTAGGAGGATTTGCTCAATTACAGTTGCAGTTGCAGTCAAAGTTTTTGCTGTAGCAACGAAACCCTAACCCTCTTGTTGAGGCACCTTAAGTGAAGAGATTGACCTAATTTCTGGATAGCCTAGTGCGCCTTAACCTAGCGCACCTCCTAGTACTCTCAGCAAGCTAAGACATCAAGTTAGAGTTTTTGGACAAAGTCAAAGCAGTCGTGACTTACTCTATGAAGTCAGAAAACAAGTTAGAAGGGGCTTCTAACTTCAGAGCATGGAAGACAAGGATTGACCTCATCCTTGCCAACAATAAAGTGTTGGATATTGTGAAAGGAAATATCGTGGAACCACAGTTTGAAGAAGGAAAAGAGAAGGAACCTTAGAACGTTGCAATTATGGAGAAGTTCAAGGACAATGACATCAATGCCATGAGTATCATAGTGGACTTTGTAAAAGACCACTTGATACCCTACATCTCTCATCTTGACTCATCTAAGAAGATGTATGATGCCCTAACTAACCTCTTCTCAGTCAAAAACATTGGACAAGTAATGAGTCTGAAGAATGAGCTCTGTGACATGAAAATGAATGATGATGACAGCATAACGTCATACCTTGTGAGAATCTCTCAGTTAAGAGATCAACTACAAGCTATTGAAGAAATCATTTCAGAGAAGGAACTGGTAAATATAGTTCTCAATGGCCTTCCCAAGACATGGGATGCATTTGTCGCAAGCATGAACACAAGAAAGGAGTATCCCACATTTGGAGAACTTTGGACTTGCTGTGCACAAGAAGAATCAAGGATTAACACAAAAGAGAAATTCCAAAAGAAAGATTATGATCAAGCCTACACAACAAAGTTCAAGAAATTCAGGAATAAGAAGTTTGACTCAAGGAAGAAACCAAATCAAGAGAAAGATGTGTCAAAAATACAATGTTTCAACTGTCGAAAATATGGTCACTGCAAGAATCATTGTCCTGAGTTAAAGAAAAGGAAGGAAACACACGAAGCATCAGTTGTCGAAGAAAGGGAACCCTCAAAGAAGGCCAAGAAGGATAAAACAAACTTCTTCTTCTAAGACAAGGTAACAATAATCTTCATAGTTCTTGTACATACCATGTTTACATAGTTTATGCACATATCTTGCATACCTATTTCTTAGAAGATAAGATGTTCAAGTGAAACAATACCTATGGAAAAAAAAAGACAAGATAAGGATTGCTATCACAATGACTACAAGTCAAGCAATACACATGAAAGATGAAGTACATTGACAATCCTTGGTAACAATTCCTATGGAAGCTATTACATAAGTAACAACTGCAAGATAAGACGAAATCAGAATTAGACCTGAAGAAACCCAGAAGAAGTCAAAACAGAAAGAAGTCAACAATCAAGAGGAAATTAGAAAAAGACTTGTGACAGTTTGCAGAAGGCAATAAGGATGCAGACGAAAGCGTGAACTCTCTTAGATGGAGGGAGCTGATTATATAATTCCAAAAGAAGAACATGCATTCATGCATGAAGCAAGGATTAAGAGGGAGCTAATCCTAAATGATATGATCCATTGAGGATTATGAAGTATCTGTCCATGTTCCAATTGAAAGAAGCAACCATGATAAGCAACACGTGTTCAGTTTGACTCTAGAAGAAGTCTTCTTTGAAAAGAAGCCTTAAATTATCATTGGTTGTCCATCTACATTCATGATCCTATGATGAAAGGAAGAAGTTGGAATCTTCAGGGCATATAGAAGACCCCATGGACCCAAGAGCTAAAGAGAGACATAAGGAAGAACATGAAGATTCCAAGAAAGAAAGAAAAGCAAGAACAACCAGCTATTATACCGAGAATCACAAGACTACCAGCTTGGTTTGAACCCACTAAGAAACAATCGAGCAGAAGAAATGTAAGTTATGATAAAGAACAGTGTATAGAAAATATGAAAAAGACTTATGAATGAAAGCATTACAAGATTCAGAGGTTCCTCCAGAAGGAGGGAGAAGACTATGACAACAACGTGTTCCAGATACACCTCTTGTAGTATCCATGGATTGGAATTTACATGTAAAAGACTGTTCTTCCCAGTAAAGCAAGTGAGAAAGAAGTTTATACTAGAAAGAGACCCATGTATGCAAATATAAGAAGACCTTGTATGGATTCAAACAACTTGATGCAGAGTATCTCATATACAACAGAAGCATGGTGAAAACATTCTATGACAGAGATAGTATATCAGAATAACTACTCAGAAGTCTAGGATGATGGATTGCTAATCCATGGAAAACTCTCATCATGACAAAAGAAGTGCTACTTGGATATGTTTCAGTTTGAGCCTTGCCACGATGTCATGAGCTAGTACGAAACATAAGTGTTGAATTCAACCATGATATATTGTAATGATCAGAGCTATATGAATCCTTCAGAGAAAACCAGTGTTCCATGACAAACCGAAGTACATTGAGATCAAGCATTACATTCTCCGTGATGAAGTCTAGAAAAGAGAAGTGGTTATCCAATATATCTCCAAAGATGAGCAGATAGTAGATATTTTGGTAAAGCCTCTGTCCAAGATGAAAAAGTTGGGTACTTAAGACACAAGTTGGGGCTCGTGGAGACGACTTCCTTATTGAAAAAGGAAGAGATTACTCCCAAGTTGGGAGGGAGCATTGTTGTGTTATTGATTTATGGACAGTCATTTTTCAGTTCGAAAAATGGTCTAGGATAAGCAGTTCCTTTCTAGTTTGGAAGGTGGTTTGAGATTTCTGACGGACAATCATTTTCCAGTTCGGAAAATGGTCCAGATCGGACAATCATTTTCGTAATGAAAATGGTTCGATAGATTGTTGATGTACCATAGACATCGATTCCCCTTGTGGCCAGTGTGGGGGAATGGTATAGGACAATGATTCTTCATGGCAGCCACTTTGAGTAGTGGTCAAGTAGAATGGTCTGCCTTGTCGGGCGCTCATTCTTTCGAAGTTCACAGTTGTGAGCAGTTGCGAAGAATGGTCCATTTCGGAGGTTGGTGCAAGATGGTCATTTCCATTAGGAAATGGTTCGGACAGTCATTCCCTAGGGCAGACTCATTCTATCCAGGTCGCACTATGATTAGTGCCAAAGGAATGGCCCAATTAGGTGAATGGTCCAGATTGAGCAATCGGGGACAAACATTCCCTAGGGCAAACTCACTCTCTCCAGGTTGCACTATGATGCCGGAGGAATGGCCCAGTTAGGTGAATGGTCTAGGCTCAGAAATCGGGGACAATTATTCTTCTATGCTTGAGAAGAATAGTCCAGATAGCCCTTGGCTGATGTTTTTCATTCTGAGGGTAGATGCTCTTCCAGATCTCACAGATGTGAGTAGAAGAATGGCCCAGATGACTCAGTTTATATCATGATATTGTTTTATGCAGGTTGATATCAGATGATATGATTGCTATGGAGACTGTATGTCTCTGGACAGTAGATGTATGCTATTGTGCTAGATGTGTTCCACTATTTGTGACTATGTGTCACTAATTAAGTAGCTGTGTGTTACTTGGTGTGGTTGTGTACCACCGAATAGTAGTTGTGTACTACTATGGATAGACACAGTTGTGCTCTATTGAATGACATTGTTCTAATTTCTAGTTGTGCTCTATTGTAGTAGTGTTGAAAATGATTATCAACTAGATGGATGGTCAGTGTACTAATGGATAGACATTCTCCAGACGGAAAATGGTCCAAGACATTTATTCTTCTAGGACGTATGTCTGGATTAGAAGAATAGTCCTTGTAGCCCGTGGCGTGGCTTCCAGCATATGTTGGAATAGTTATTCTTCTAGGACATATGCCCGAGTTAGAAGAATGGTTCTTGTATCACTTTGTAGACTGAGTGACTTATTCAGCATCATGCCTAATTACTCAGATGGAGTATGGTTTTGAGAGATGATGCAGTTGATGTTATCAGATGATATTGATAGTGATGATGGTGCTCGTGATCTAATCATGAGATAGCCTGTCTCGCTATGATGATGCTACCGGTTGAATGGTATGTTTGTGCTCAAGACCATTGCTTTCAATACCTCCCTAGCCAGGAGGGAGTGTTGATATTATGGTAGTTGCGAGAGGTATTAAACTCCACGTGTAACCCAGACAAGAATAGAATATTCCGGGAAGCAAGAAGAAACCCTAAACCATTGGACATAACCCTAGAAGACAAGTCAGCTAAAGGAAATATTTAATATTTAGTTTTTAGCCTCCAGAATGAGAAGTTGGCCCAGACAGCTAAGGAGGAGCGATATAAATACAGGACGCCAAAGCTTATTTGACAGATATAAATCGCAACGGCAGAAATTTAAGAGTGCACACTGCAGAAATTTAGTAAGTGCGCAACTCTAGAGAGTAGTTGCAGCTGCATCTACTGCAACTTGTATTTTTGGTTTAGGCTTGGACTTTCTCTTGGTTATGGTTTGGACTTTCTACCTTGTGTGCTAGCTCTAGAGAGAGGTACGCTACATTGATTGGCTATTAAGCCTAGGGTTTGCTTCCAGAATTATTCTCTATCAAGGTTAAGGTGCTCGGGGGTGGCTTCGGCCTATGGTTGGGTGACAATATTGTTATATTGCCTATGGTGAAACGAGGACACCTATTATTTCTAACAAATATAACAAAAAGAAACCAAACACAAAGAAATCAAGAGCACTAGAGAACTTAGAAGAGAGATACTTCTTAGATAATCAAATGAATAGAGCACATGCCCTCTCATATAAGGGAATGACAAAAACCTTGTGCATAAACCCTAGATGCATGAACAATAAAATGACTTAGATATTATTTAAGTCATTATTACAACACTAAAGAATGATTTATACTAAGTAACAAGTGATTACATTAATATTCCTAACTCTATAGTTTAGATGGCCATTATTAACTAACTAACTTTAACATCCTCCCTAAATGGTCATTCTAGAGACTACACTAATGTCCATCTTCTACAACTTACAAGTTGTCGAAAGAAATGACAATGCACATCAATATGTTTGGTCTACTCATGGAAGGCCAAATATATGTTTGATCCACATATATTTTGGGCTAGCTTGAGAACTCCCTAGTTATCACAAAAACGTACCGTCGATTCATCCTAATGAATTGCAAATCTGAGAACATTCTTCTAAAACATATTGCTTCACATGCCCCTTTCACTGCTGCTTTGATACCATATAACAAAAGAAACTAAACACAAAGAAACCAAGAACGCAAGAGAACTTGGAAGAGAGAAATACTTCTTAAATAATAAAATGAAGGGAGCACATGTTCTTTTAGAGTAAAGGAATGATAAAAACCCAAGTGCATAAACCTTAGATGTATGAACCCCAAAAGAACTTAAATATTATTTATGTCATTAATACAACACTAAAGAATGATTTAGACCAAGTCAACAAGTCACTTTATTAATATGCCTAGGTCTATAGTCTAAATGACCATTATTAACTAAATAACTGAGAACTCTAACATGGAATGATCAGTGGAGTCATTGATTACAGTTTGTCTTTTGTCTTCTTAACTTGGAAGTTACAAATAATAATATGCAATATGGTAAATAACAAACTGAACAAAAGCAGATTGGCCGTTGAAGAAGTCATGGAATGGGCACTCTTTGATTTCCCATTAATTCCTTTTAATTATTAATGCTTTGTTAGAGACATTATGATATGGATCACTTCTTAAAGAGTATGACGTTAGTATGGATTCCACTATCTGGATCTGGTTTTGCCAGCATTAGTATTTTTCTTATAGATCTGTTTCACAAAATGTTTCTAAAATTGACATCACTTGGTGTATTTACTTAACATGTCACGGATTTGGTAGAGTCCAAAAGATGTTATTAGCAAAATTTGTCAATTTTGAACCATTGTTGAAGTATTAGTCTCCTCTGGATAAAGGTCACTTTCTGCATGCTTGTGAAGTTTGAACAGAAATAAACACAGAAAAATGGGGAATGTCTAGTTAAGTTTCTCAAGGTCCCTTCTCTGTGATTGATGACTTCAATGGTGAGCCTGTTTCTTGGTCCTTCTACTCCTCAATGGCCATCTTTAGCAGGACTTGACATTCTTTCTCTCCTCTGTTCAGCATAGAGATTTTCAGTCTTTAGTATGACAACTTTACTTGCACCCTCTTGCATATCTTCTTTGGCTAGATATTTAGCTTGTAGATAAACACTCAATTCTTTATCTGTCAATTTTCAGTGTTTATCTAGGAGTTGCCTTCACATTCCCACATTGTACCTACACTTGATGTACCTTTTAGTTCCATTGACCTACTTTTGTGGTCATTTGTTGGACACTAATAAATTTATCTTATCTTATTGCATCAAATAAGTAATTTGATTTTGATTAGTGAAATAAATTTATGTTTGTGACAATTATGTTTTCTATAATAGAATTATGAGATATCTAGCTACTTATTGCACACTAAGTGAATAACCTGATGTACCTTGTGACCAAGTGATTGGTGCATACGATTGGTTGGTTTTGATTGTATTGGATTTTTTGCTTAGATCTTGTGTTATATTATCGAATTCATTAATTGTATAGATTATATAATCATAAAAAGGTTGGGTACTATTTAAATTATTAATTTCAATGTTCAGGAGAGACATCAGGTTGAGGGCTGTTACAAATGATGCAGGGTTGTATCACCATTTCTATATATTTCCCTATATAACAAATTTTCATAGCATATAAAACTCAAGTCAAATTTTCCTTGATGAAAAAATTCACGTTGTGGACCACACAGTGAAGCCAAAACATGTGGCCATAGCTCCCCTCCACAGCCAAGCCTGTTGCTTGACAGTTTACACATTCATTCCCTGTCTATAATTAATTATGGTGACCACGTTGATCCAATAAATGATCAAAGATAAAATCTACAAGCCATTGTGCACTCTTATCCTAACTCATACAATCAATAACGTATGATCACTATGAAGTTCATAGAAGGCCTATTGGTTGCATCTCTCCAGCTATCCCACTTTACAGTATGGAGACCCAAGAAAGATGCCAATTCAAATAAGCTCATTTCATCTTTTTTTATAAAACAAAGTAGCGTGCATTTTCCCAAAACGGGGGCTCATTTAGGCTTTTGGTCTCTCCTAACCATTCAAACCTTGATATGACAATATCTTGACTAGGCAACCAATAATGGATGGTGTATGAAAGGGCCAGCAATCCACTTATGTCCATTTGTGGAAACATCATGCCAGATTGCCTAAGTTTTCTCTATAGCCATATTTCTCAAATATAGTGGGAAAAACAATGATTTACCTCCCTCGTGTCATGCTCTTAGTACTCGTCATGGCCTTTGCTCTATCATCATTTTCTTGTTCCTTTTGATATGTTTGTACATCTTGTGGCCCTTCCACATCGCAATTCTGAAAAAATCCTT
>JASDQU010589310.1:111939-122139 GCA_032191745.1 Picea mariana | reverse complement strand
TTGCCATGGTCTGCCCAACAATAAATGACATACATCCATAGGGATAACATCACAGAGTATTTTATCATTGTACCCTCCAATTTTAAATTCAACTAAACATTGTTTAGTGACATTTACCTGATGTCCTTTTTGTAGCCACGAAACTCTGTATGACTAGGATGATCAATCGTCTCCAGCTCCAGTTTCTCCACCATCTCGATTGAAACGAGATTAACTGTGCTACCGCTGTCCATGATAACCTTGCACACCCTGTCTTTGGTCTTGCATGCAGTTCTGAAAAGTCTATTTCTTTGAGCTGTGTCCTCCACCTCCTTCTCGGGTGTCAAAAGGACTTTTCACATCATAAGCGATCTTCCGCCTTCGGCGTCTTCGGTCTCCACATCTCGCCTCTGTGCTTTGGCGATGTGAGCTTCTCCTCCATCCTTCTTCTTATCTGGACAGTCAAATGACTTGTGTCCATTCTTTCCGCACGTGAAGCATGTGATGACTCCACCTCTGCCTCTTCCTCTACCTCTGGTACGAGGAAAGGTATTTGCATCAGCATAATCTCCACTCTGCTCTGTATGCTGCCCTCTCTGTTCAGTGCGCTGGCCTCACTGTGAACTTCCACCTCTTTCTATTCTAGTCTGAGGCTTCTTCCAGTCGTCCTTGGATTTCTGGAACCTATCTTGGGCAACTGACTTACCTTCGGGCTGGCTCCTACCTCGGCCTCGCTGTCCTGGCTTACGGCTCAGCTTCTCTTCAGCTTTCAACACCATTTGATACACATTCTCCACCGTTCGGATGGTTACCATACTTAATTCATCCTGAATGTCATATCTCAGACCATTCAGATATCTAGCAACCTTCTCATCATCGCTCTCCCGATGACCTACTCTGATGTTCAGCCGATAGAATTCCTCAGTGTATTCTTTCACTGTCATCAGCTTCTGTCTCAGGTTCTGCATTCTCCTGAACAATGTGATTTGATAATCCCTTGGGATGAACTTTGCCTTCATCTTTGCAATCATTCAATCCCAGCTTTTAATCTTTTGCTTGCCTTTGCAGCATCTATCTACTTGAAGCTCGTCCCACCATAATGTTGCGTGTCCCTTCAATCTTGTGACAACATGTATAACCTTCTTATCTTCTTCGATATCTTCATAATCGAAATAAGTGTCAAGAGCTCTAATCCAGTCTAGAAGCTCTTCTACATCCAGATTCCCTTCATAAGCTGGAATGTCCATCTTTGTTTTCGAACTCATCTGGACGATAGCCTTAATTAATCGCTCATTGGCCGCATCTTCGGCTGCAACTTCTTCTTGTTGTTCGGCTTCAACTTCGCCTTCGGAGTGACTTAGATATCCAGCACTGGTTGTGCATCTTTGCATTGCCTCCATATCTTCTAGTCTCGCTCGGAGATCACGTATCTGTCTCTCCATTTCTGGATTCTGTGCTTGTCTCCCTCTTCTTCTCTAGTTCTCCCTATCCTCTAGATCGGGTGATTGTCTTTCTCTCCTGGGCGGCATGGTGAAGTTTTCTTTTCTTCTCTGCTACAGAAAGAAAAGAGATACTCTCGCTCTGATACCACTCTTGACGCAACCGCACCCTCAGGTACACTGCTTACACAGGACCTTCTCTTCCCTTGGCCCGAAGAACTGAAATGCTCTTCACCTCCCTTATTAGGACTTCTCAATACCCACAGAGTTCTCTTACACGGAATTCCCTTTCAATCGGGAAATCGGACTTCGTGAAATCACGAGTCCTATGGTCACGAATTCGGGCTCTTTGAATCCTCGAAACCCGATACAAATTTCCACCTGTCGTCTGCTCTGGCGCCTGTGGCCCACACTCCTGTGGTGATCGGGAAATCGCATTTCGGAGTTTCGCGATTTCAGAGGCAATGGTTCACAGAACTTCCAAAGTTCCGAACCCCGATGTGCGATGACACCTGTCCTCCACTGTAACGCTATGACTGTGGGGCCGTCGCGTTTCAAAATTTCGCGACCCCTCCTGCTCTGATTTTCTCGTCACCGAGAATCCCGATATACCGATCCCCGATGCATGTGAGAGCTTACTCCTCCACGTCACCACTTCCTTGTCGCCCTATTGGGTATCGCGAAATCGCAATTCCTGATGTAACGATTTCTTCACTCCCGGAATTCACGATGAGCTGAACCCCGACTCCTTTGGATCCTCTGACACGTGTCCTGCCCTTTGATCAATGGCTAGGATCTCCTTCGGGTTTTCGAAACCCACAAGGTCTCGATTCTTTTACCTATCAAAATCTCGATGGCTCCAATATTCCGATGCCTTCGCAGAACTTCTCCTCTACGCACTAAGGCTTAACCCTGGCGCAACTTTTACTAGATCTGATGGTGGTCGGTCTTTCGTGAATCTTCCCTACGAATTCTGACCGCTGATTTCTTTTCCCCCTTGGGGATTTCTTGGCACGAAAATCTCCTGTGCAACCTTTCAATAATTCTGAAGGCCTTTTCTCCCCCTGAGCTTTCTTCAGCTTCTTAGTCTTCTTAGAAATAGAACCCTTGCTCGTACTCCTTGCGGCAATCCTGCGAACGCTTCAGTTGTTCGAGCTTCCTTTGACTCTGCGCATGCCTGCGGCTGCAGTCCTCTAAAGCTTTCTTCTCAGATTCACGACTGAGACTTCCTCTTCAGCCTGCGCACTCCTTGCATGGCTTCAACAACCCACTTTCACTTCTGGGTGAATAAGAACAAGAGTTAAACTACCTGAGCCTCCATCAACGCACTCCTTGCGGATGGTTTCGACTGCACAACTTGCAAGAAATCCTTGCTCAGATAGAAAAACAATTGAAACTCATTCCATCTCCCCTTCAGACTTTAGTTTGAAACATGAAATCACATGCACAGCATATCAAAACAAATGCATAACAGGAAAGCAAACATTCATGAGCATATTATCAACACACACACAGAGAAAACACAAAAGCCATGAGTCTGAATCAATTTTTTCTATTAATTCAAGATCTGTACATGGATGTCTTCTACAATTCTCTGCCTGCTCTTCTGCTTTTGAATGCTAATGTTACAATCATAAAATGAGGGTGTCTATATCCATTTTCCCTCCTTCCATCTAAAACTGTCTAATCTGGAAATAAATCCTATCTACCTGCATTAACTAGATTAAATGCCTGCTATCTACTAAGGACGAGAGCGAGTCGCTCAAGGTCCAATACAATATACAAAAGGCGCTCCTTCATAAATGGTTCATTGAAGGTTTGGCGCATCATTTCCCAAAAGTTTTCAAAGCAATATGTCATGTGTTAAAAAGAACACATGCGCTGGCTCCACGCTTGCTTTGGTAATTGCGATGCTCCTGCATCATACTCCCTTGCTTGAAAGATTCCAATAGATAAGGATGTAAGAGATCCACAACATGCAGAATAACCAACATTTCCTTTTCATAGATTGATTAGCCCAAATGTCTCTCTGAAAGTTGTTTGCTAGTGAAGGCCAAATGCCTACCGTCTTGCATGAGGATTGCCCCAATTCCTTTCCCTGAAGCATCACATTCCAAGAAAAAAGTATTTGTGAAGTCAGGAAGTGCCAAGATAGGAGTCGTGCACATAGCCTCTTTCAAGGCGTGGAAGGATTGATCAGATGCTAAATTCGAAGTGAAAGCATTCTTTTTAAGGGGAGGAATTAGAGGTGTTGCAATATTTCCATAATTATGAACAAACTTGCGATAATAGCCTCTTAAACCCAAAAAACCATGCAAGCTCTTAAGGGTTCCAGGGCGAGGCTAATCCTACATAGCATCAATTTTTTTAGGATCCACCAATACACCATCCTTGTCAACAATATGACCCAGGTACTCCACTTCTGAGGTTCCAAAGGCAGATTTAGATTATTTGAGGAAAAGTTGGTGCTGAGAGAGTAGATGGAAAACTTGATCCACATGGGCGAGATGTATTTTCCAAGTTTTACTATAGATGAGAATTTGATCAAAGAAAACTAAGACAAACTGACAGAGAAAAGGACGAAAGACATGATTCATGAGACTTTGGAAAGTGGAGGGAGAATTACAGATGTTGAAGGGCATTACCAAGAACTCATAGTGACCCTTATGAGTTCTAAATGAAATATTATGAATGTCTTCCTCTTTCGTACGTATCTAGTGGTAGCCAGAACGAAGATAAAGTTTAGTAAAGTACCGAGCACCACTCAATTCATCCAATAGATCAACAATGACATGAATGGGAAATTTGTCTTTGATTGTGAGTTTATCGAGGGCACACAAGTCTGGACACATGCGCTAAGTGTCTTCTTTCTTGAGAACCATTACCACAAGAGAAGAATAAGCGCTGGTACTAGAACGAAAAACACCAACATCGAGCAATTCTCGAACAATTTTCTCAATTTCATTATTCTGGGCAAAGGGATGATGATAAGGGAAAACATTGGGAGGAAGATTGCCTGGGACTAGAGGAATGGAATGATCATGAGCACCATGGGAAGGGTGAAGTCCACGTGGAGTGGAAAAAACAAATTGGTGTTTGGAGACGGTAGATTAGAGGTCGGGATGTACATAGGGTGTCTCAACTGCTTGAATGGAATGGAGTTGGGCAATAATTTCTGAATGACCTTTTTTGAGGAGCATTTCCATTCGATGGGAACTGATAATCTCAAGGGATCCTATTGTGATGCCTTGGAACTTATATTGTTGTCCCTCATGTTGGAATTACATGGTTCATTCCTTAAAATCCATGAGGATGGGGCTGAGAGTGTGTGACCATTCTACACCAAGCACAATGTCACAACCACCCATGTCGATAACAAAAATATGAGATTTCAGGTTGTACTGATCAACTTGGATATGGACACTTTCACAATGTCCGCCACATTTCATGGAACCCCCATTGGGAATCAAAATTTGAAAATTGTCGACTACACGCATATAACAATTAGTTTCTTGGGCAATGTGACGATGAATAAAATTATGGGTGATGCCACTGTCAATTAGGATGATGACCTTCCGATGCTTAATGTAGCCAATTAACTTGAGGGTTTGGGGAGCAGAGAAACCAATGAGGGAATTAAGTGAAATGACATGTTTGACTTTTGGTGGATCAAAGGGCAGAGTAAGATCAATTGGCTCAGGTAGCTTTTCCACAGGGGAAACCTCTGCCTCTTTGTTAGAAACATCCTTAGAGATGGCCATAAATCTCTGCAACAAAGTGTGTCCAAGACACATACCCTTAGCGTGCTTTTTTTCTCCATTGATACCATCGTCGATGTTCAAGATATAGATAGAGAACACCATAAGGAAGTTTGGCCAACTCATTAATAATGTTGTGAAAAGAGAAATAGTGTTCCATTTTAGTGATCATCCCATGGGATCTGAGCCATCAAACTTGTTCACCTCCACTCCAAGAAGACGAATGTCATGTTGAAAGTGGTTGGAATGAAAGGACGTGGATTGGGAATATTCGATGCCTTATGGGTTATAAGGTGGGCTAGAAGAGAAAGGATATTGGGATTGCTTAAACAATGCAGTCAATTTGTTCACTACTTCTTATTATTGTTGACACATGGCGGTTAAGTGGTTCACTCTTGTGGGAAGTGATTCTAGTGGGGAGAGCCTGGAATTTGTGCTAGCAATTTTGGAAGTAAGGTTAGAGATATCTTTCCTGGTTTGCTCGTGAACTTTGTCCAAGGCATTGATGCCAATATTCAATTCTTGGTTGTGGGTGTGGGCCATTGGGGAGGGAAAGGGACGGGTATCTCTGCATAGAAAAGGGGTTATTCATGAACAATAACACGATGATCAATGCAAAGAGAGGAAGTTAATGGTATATGAGCCAAATAAGGGTGTCATGAAAGGAAGGTGGGTCGACATAAAAGAAAATTGATAAGCGACAGATACCACAATAATCATGGTGAAGAGGGGAATCCAATGAGATAGGTCCCAAATAAGGGTGTCGAGAAGATGGTTAGGTCCACATGAAAAAAGGCTTAAAAATGATAGGTAGCATGATGATTAGGGCGAAGAGAGGAATCCAATGGGACAAGTCCTGAATAAAGGTGTCAGCGGGATCAATATAATCCTTTTTTCTTACTCTTGTAGAGTTATACACTGGCCTCAAGAATACTGCAGTGACAAAGTGCCCAAATCATTAACAGGAAAAATCCAGTAGGAATTTCGCAACTAGAATCCAGGAGGTAGGGTTGCGCGATAATAGATCTTGTTTGTTCCTTTTCTGATATGTTTCTTTCCCAAGGGTTAGGATTTTCAGAGGTCCTACAAACAAGGGTTTTCCCTATTTTATAACTCTCTGATATACATGTGGGGTCGAACAATAGTACTCGACCCAATATCTTAGGGCACCAACTAAGAAGGCTCGATCGTATCCTTAGTCGTACTACCCGATTACCGAGGTACTATAAAGTATCTTCCCGAGTGTTGTTCTCGGTGTCACTATAGCAGTCAGGCGACCGATCAACTGATCTAGAGTTGGTTTCAGAAGACCCAGGGGAGTCCCATATACCTGATGGTACATGGGAGTGATGGTCGCGTACAAATTATGTCTGATGTAGTACTACTCGATGGGTACTAATAAGGGTTATAGAGGTTTCCAACAAGGTGAAACATTTGTTTCTAAGTAATCCTGTGAAATCGTCTGTGTTTTCTATGTGTACTCTTCCCCACCGTAGTTTTACTTGCTGAGCAATAGATCTCTATGATTTAAAGGCGTCGACAGTACACGTCTCTACCCTGGAAAAAAAAATCCACAGTTTTTGTAGAGGAAAGTGCTCTGATACCACTTGTTAGGTAATAGGTCTATTATAATAAGAATAAACATAAATACTGCAGAAAATACCGTCGGAACAACAAAATGTAGAAAACCACAACACAAAAAATGATACCTTTATTGATAGAAAGCAATGTTCACTTACCCCTTTGACGGGACAACCTCCAGTAGAGCAACATTATATTACAATAATTCTCAAAACAAGGCTTTCTCGTGCTCCTACTTTTATTTATACTAATTCTATCTTCTAAAGAACATTTTACAGGAAGATCTTTCTAGAAACGAAAGCTTCTATTATGTCTTCTTACATTGACTTGTTCACATTTATTAAAGAGGCCTTATTAACTAATGTTGGCCTTTATTACATGGAAAATATATTATTCTACCTATGTGAGGGGTTAGGGAGGTTAGGTCCCTAACAAACCACACATTCAAACGCAAACTTTTGAACATCAATTTTATGAACTTCCAAAAAAGATCATTCTTGATCTTGTGGTAAGTTTTCAATAACCCTGAATGTCCTCCTATAGAAGAAGTGTGCAATTCTAGAAGGACCTTCTATTTGAGTTGATAATTCTTACATAAATATAGGTGAACACGATACCATAGCAAAAAATTATTCCATACAAATTTATCTAATGCAATGGGTTCCTCTTGTAGTTGTTGAATGATCTTACATACTTCTTGATCTTGCTTCCATTCTATCATTGCTTCTTCGACCCAATAGCACAAAGTGAATCCTTTGTTTATTCTTCTTTCCTTGAAAGTGCACCCCACAATATTGTGTTTTCCTTCCTTTTAGATAATTTCAAAGTCATAACCTAGAATATTTGTAACCCATTTTTGTTTTTCTTTTGAATATAATTGTTGCTCCAATAAGTAATTGAAACTATCATGATCTGTTTTTACTTTGAAGTGTCTTCCTATCAGGTAAGGGAACCATTTCTTAATTGCATGTAGTATGGACAACATTCATTTTTCATAAATTGGTTTGAGTAAGTTTTTTCCTTTAAGTTGGTTGATTTCAAAGGCACGAGGCCTTCCTTCTTGCATTAAAACTATACAAATGCCATGGCCTAAGGCATCACACTCCACAATAAATGTTTTAGTGAAGTCAGGTGTAGCTAGGACAAGAGTTGTACACATAGCCTCCTTAAGTTTTTCAAAAGCTTTGGTTGCTTCTTAAGTCCAAGAAAATGCTTCCTTCTTTAATAATGTTGTTAGAGGTGTCACTATTTGAACATAGTTCTTGACAAACTTGCAATAATAGCTTTTCAATCCCAATAATCCTCTAAGTTTCTTTAAGGTTTTGGGAATTTTTCATTCCCTCATAGTTTTAATTTTGTTAGGGTCCACTCTTACACCCTCATGAGATACAATATCGCCCAACTATTCCACTTCTTGAACCCCAAAGGCACACTTGGAAGGTTTCACATAAAGTTGTTTCTCTTCCAAAAGTTGTAATACTTTGTCAACATGTTGTGCATGCTCTTCCCACGATTTGTTGTAGATTAGTATCTCATGAAAATTACCAACACAAATTTTATAAGCAAGAGGTTGAAAATATAATTCATCAAGCTTTGAAATGTTGAAGGTGCATTAGTAAGTCCAAATAACATAACCAAAAAATCATAAAGACCTTCATGTGTTCTAAAGACTGTTTTGAGAATGTCTTCCTGCCTCATTCTTAACTGATGATATCCCGAATGAAGATCCAACTTAGTAAATATTTTTCCTCCATGCAATTCATCTAATAATTCATTAATGATCGGAATATAAAACTTATCTTTGATGGTCATTTTGTTGAGTTGTCTATAATATGGACACATATGCCATGAACGATCCTTCTTTGTAACCATCACTACTGGTGAAGCGAAAGAACTTTGGCTATGATGTCATCCTCTAACATTTCTTGGATGATATGCTCAATCTCACTCTTCTGTGCATATGGATACATGTAAGGCCTAATGTTAGGTGGTACACATCCGGGTTGCAAATGAATAGCATGATCATGATATTTGTCGAGCAAATTAATTAACTTAATTGTTGATCATTAAATCACCAATCCAGGGGCATACGATTAGAGGTGCCAACACTGTATGTGCATGGACTAGAACATGAAACTATCTAATCTATGGAAAAGAACAAGAAATTATACTCCTAGCAAATTACAAGGAACATGTTCATTGGGAAACACAATAAAAAAAGTGCATTGTTGGCACAAGCCACAATCTTTCACTCAAGGATGTCCTCAGTGTTCATGTCAACAATTCTAAGGGGAAATATCATTCCAGCCTTAAAGTGAAACTATTCTTGAGATTGTAAAAGCAAACTAGGCATATAAAAGACTTTTGGAGATTAATCTATTCATGCTTTGAAAATTGCAACAAAAATACTTGTTGAGTTAACAATAAAGAGTTTTACAATCTCATGTTATGAATCTTGCACTGAAATTAATATAGGGTTCATCACAAAGAAATATACTCATTTTTATTGTTTAAACTCTAATGAGACTTAGATACCTATAATTAAAGCAATCTAATTACTAGAATAAAAGAATGGAGGGAAAGGAAATAACAAAGACAATGATCAATCCTCACAAACACACTTGTATACACGATTTATATTAAACTCAAGCACTCTTAAGTCTGGAACATTGAATGATACAACCCTGTATTAATAAACTTGTTAGCACTTGGTAAATTTCCTAGAGGTTGAAACAGAAGAAATCTACAAAGGTAACTTTATCCAACCACTTTTAAAGCTGGGATCTAGCCCTTCCAGCTTCAGAGAGGGATCTCTCTATATGATTTAGCTATGTTTCCAATTTTAGATATTAGGCTAGGTAAAGAAATAGGTCGTTTTTTTTGTAAGAGTGTTTTATGAATTGGTTGAAACAGTCTACACATCCATTGGGCTATGGGGTCTGTGTTTTAATAAATATGAGATACAAACCAGAAACGCGAAAGAAGACTTCTACGGGGCGAGATAATATACTCACTGGATCTTTTAGTAGCTTAAATGATGGACAGAAGAAAAGATGAGAAAGATAAATCCAACTAAGAAGCAATTAAGAATTTCTTAATTGAAAACACCAGAAGATAAACATTAAAATCTTTCGAGTCAGAAACAGGGTATCCAAGATAAATCCTGCAACATTCGTTACTCTTAAAGATTAGTTTCAGAAAACAATATGATCGCAAAGCAAGAATAACATTCAGCTTAGAGAATAAACATCACCAGTGAACACATGCAAGAATCCTATAAAAGTGCTTCCTTTTATTAATGGCAGATTTCTTAAAAAATGTTACAGTCTGATAGCATCAGGGTGTGAAGATCAACAACCCTCAATACTTCGAAAGGTGAAGTATTTATAACTCAAATTACAAACGTTCCTGTCATAAATGATCAGGACGTGCTAATTCTATTT
>JASDQU010589310.1:55526-90159 GCA_032191745.1 Picea mariana | reverse complement strand
ACCAAGGAAACCTAGTCTTAGGATCATCTTATCTCATCTCATATTATATTATGAATTAGATTTATTGTAAAAGGAGGTTTCCCCCTCAAAGTGGACTGTATTCATTGACTTTTTATCATGTTTAAGGCATTGGATCATAACATTTGGAATCAGATCATCGGTCATGTAATACCTCAGTTTTAAGTCCCCATATTAAATAATGTATTTTGGTTTATTTGATAAAAGGATACAGTGCCCAAACAATTGAAAGAGGCCAAAGTGCCTAGGAAATGTAATACTTTGATCATCATTAATAATAAAATACATTGTTGGTTGCTAGAAGGACAAGGAAAAGAGTTATAGGGGGCTATGATTCCACAAGAGATGGGGCCTAAGGGGATAATTCATTTTATTATATTTGTATTTACCCATAATTGTTTTATTGGAGAGAGATGGTTGCATGAACTTCTTGGAGGAAGGCCATGTGGTTCTTGATTTCTCATGTAAATATATATACCCATCTTGTGGGTTGTTTGGGGGTTATTCTCCATTACCTCTTTCACACTTTAATTCATTGTTTCTCATTTATCATTCCTCATTCATTCTTATTCTTGGAATGGGACATGGGGAAAAATTATTGAGGATGAAGCCATTATTTTTTCGTTGTAGTAATTGTTGGTGTATTCCTTACATGAATTAATGCTTGCATTTTTTAGATGCATTGGCAAGTGTTAAGTTTTGTTCACAAGTGTGAATCCTGAGAGTCCCAGCATGGAGATTCTGGGCCAAATTCACTGGATCCCTGGAAGGAGGTGGATGGCATGAGGGACTGTGTGGCAGAGAAGGGGGTCCATTCTCTTGGGTTGTGCATGTTGGAAAGAAGAGAGTTGGTGTAATTTAGATTCTTGTGTGATGAGAAACCTATGAGAACTTGAGTATTGACTGATTTGGGACGTTGAGTGACACCTTGGACCCATCCTTGTGGATTCATAACCCTGGCTCGAGGGTGACATGTTGTTGAGACTTGAACAACATCGTCTATGGTTGGGTGGAATGTTCTTGGTCTGAAGCCATTTGGTGATAGATTTAATAAAGATAAGTTATCTCTCTTTGTCATGCTTTGACCTTCTATATATTTATTTCTGTTGTGTAATATTAGTATCCTTGAGATATGATGTGTTTGTACTAATATTGTTTGCTAGTTATTGTCATGCATGACATGTTAATGTTTTAGTTTTGCAGTTAACAAGAATATTTATGAATGCATATGTATATTTCATGCTTTTTCATTTAATTAATTGATATTTGAAATGAAAAATAGCCCAAGAGGGTGAATTTAGAGATACCTGGGTAGTGGGTATATTTTTGAGAAAAGCATGGAGAAAATCGTATTTAAAAGAAAATAAAAAAAAATTGGGTTTGTTTCTCTGGGTGTGTCACAGATTGGTATAAGAGCCCTAGATTTACAACATTAGGCCTTGAAGGGGCTTGTTAAAGAAACTCTGGTGGTGTTTCTTGAATTATTTATTGGCTATCAGACAATGTCGAGTTGTAACAATGTCGAGATCACCGTGGAAATAGTGCTCAGGCGATCCATCGTGGCCCTAACATCTCAGCTAGCCTTCGCTTCATGATGTGAGCCTCTGAAACTTTAGTATGCTTAGCGAGAAAACCAACGAACAACCACCTTTGATCGATCTTCTAAGTGGGTTATCCACCGTCAATATGTGGACCATGTAAATATTTATCCCACATGCATGTCGGGAAAGGTGAATGAAAAATGTATAAACAAAGGCCAAACCTTTGTTACATGTGCATGAAGCACGGAGAGTCATGGAACCCTGAGGAGTTGTGCCTTGTGTAATTTTGATTTCCACGTCAAATGCCCAGTCTGTATGTCCATTCAATGCCCCATCATCCTTTGTACCTTGCCAGCTGCCAGCCTATGATACGCCCCCCCATTGCCACATGTTAGTAGACGGATGTGCCAGGTGAGTTGGTGGGCCCTAGTCGGACCTAAGCCTTTGTTTCATATCCCTTAATTCAGGATCATTGTATCTGAGTATGGATAGATCTCCACCATTGGTCGGAGGAAACTACCATCGGGATGTCCAAGTGCAAGGTTACATGGAGTCCAAGGACAACTGACTCTGATAATTGTTGATCCATCGGAGAGTGGCTTCGGAGAGATCTGGGTCGTTGGATCCATTGTGATGAGTTTCATTGGAGTCTAAGGGTCAGAGTAACCTTAGATTCCTGAAGTGGGGACACCGTGATGGGAGGGACTTTGAGAGCAAAGGAGGATCGTCGATCTATCAAAAAATATTCCCATGATCTCATCCATAGCTTCAGTGTGGTTCAAGTAGGAGGTGAGAGAATGATGATGGCATGGTGACGTGGTGTGACAACTCGAAAATCAAGGTGATGAGGATGCTAGCATGGAAATCAGCGTACTCGGAGGACGATATTTGTCAACAATTGGTTAGTCAATAAGAAAAGAGTGGTCCCAGTTGGGTGTTGAGGTCCTTAGGCCTTCACTTTAAATCGTAACCCTCAGATCTATAGGATGATAGATCTTGATTGTTCATCAGAGGGGTACTAGTTGGAGTGAGTTGAAGTCCTGAAGGGGGATGCACTCTGACAGGAGGAACTCTAAGGAAAAATATGCACCATTGATCAGAGAGTGGGCACAAGGTAATGACAGTCCTCGATCTGTCATGGTTCCCATGGGGCCGAGTAAGAAGAGTTAAAGGGATGGAACTTTAATTGTTGAACAATTGTGAAATCTGACCGAATCCTGACCATTGGAGGACAATATTAGGAATCATTGGATCCGTCATACAAAGTGTAGTCAAAGTGTGATGGTCAGAGTGGTTAGTAATACTAGAGTGGGGATAATGTAATGGAAAAGGGCTCTAAAAATCAATCTAAGTCATAGAATGGTAGGAGGGAAGATACGACATCAATCGTAAATATTGTGGGTCCCATTTGTAGCATGGATGATGGGCGTTGAAAGTAGAGGGTAACCATTGTACAAGTGGATACTCTGAAGCAATCAGATTCGTTGGTTCCCCAACTTCATGGACCGTTATATATTCCAAAAGGGTCTCATCATACTAGTTCTTTCGAAGTGGGAAGTGAATCCTGGAGTGGATGCACTCCGACGGAGAAGATTCCAATGATAAAGAAAGGATCTGAAGTGTTTTGAAACATTGATTGGGGTATCGAGGGACCAGGTGGAAAGTGCCATGTCAATGTTTGTGTCAACACCACGTCAGACGGCACAAGTGACTAAGAACCACATGGATGCCACGTGATAATACTGCATAAATTAATGAATGAAGACCCAATAAATTTCTAAAGGTCGTAACCTTTTTCCCTGAGCTCAAAATTAAGAAAAAAAATAGTTGTTGGAAATCTCTCGAAGAGAGGAATTTAGTTATGCACCCAGAAAATTGTTTCGAGCAATACAACTCACAACCAATTTAGAATAAAATGATCGATGGCCTTAAGGAAAATTAAAAAGGGAAAATTTAGATATATAATTATTTTACAGTCCTTTCCAGAAATTCTTATACATGCTTATGCTTTAGTTTTGGATAAAAAATATTTTGTCACATGCACACTCTTTTGCATAATTAAGGGATATAAACAAGATAATAATGCATATCTGATAAATGGAGGAAGAAGAAGGAGCCTTCAGTCATGATAAAGTAACCCAGGGTCAAAACATCAGTGCTGGAAATGTAGAGATGGAATCAAATGGACACAAGGACAAAGGGGAAAAAGAGACATTAATAGAGACTATGAGAAGCCCGAAAATATAAGTGTAGAGTTATAAAGAAGACAATGAGAGATTAATGAAAGAACATAAACAAATAAATGATCTAGTAATTTGAATCCTAAATTAGTTGCATAGATAAGCAAAGAAGGGATCTATCTCAAGACATGAGGAAGGAGGAAAATAACATGAAAGAAGAGATAACTATAGAGGGATTAGTTATTCCATAAGTGCTAGTAGGACTCATAGGCATCACTCACCTCCTCACTCAACAAGGAAACCTTATGGATATGAAGACTCCATAAGAATTCCATAGGTGTCTCATGTTTGGAACCAAACAAGAAGACATGAATTACTTACAAGGAGAGTTAAGGAAGCTTAAGCCACCATCCTTTGATGGTGAAATAGAAAGGGAAGATGATGTTGAAGCATGGTTGCTTGGAATCAGGAAGTATTTTCAATTGCACAATTATTCACCTAATCTTGAAGCAATAATTGCCACATAACATTTTCGTGGAAAATATTCTATGTGGTGGGATCAATTGAAGCTTGTTGAACACGTTAATGAGAGAAGGATCACTTGGAAACAGTTCTAGAGATATTTTCAAAAGGAGTAACTTTTGGAGCACTTATATGAAGAGAAAATGCAAGAGTTCTTTGAACTCATGCTAGGAAGTATGAACATGGCAGAGTATGAAAAGAACTTCTTGGGATTTTTAAGTATGTGGGGTTTATCAAGGATGAGAATATAAAAATACAGATGTTTTTGAATGGACTTCCATCCTTCTATAAAGAGAATATTTAATATGATGAACCTAGAACTATGACAGAAACCATCAAGAAGGATAAGTACATGTATGAGAAAGGAAAAGGTAGAGAGTCTTTGGAGAAATATCGGAAGGATAATAAGAAAGAGAAGTTTGATCAAAGAAAGAAACAATTCAAACCTCCTTTCAACAGAAATAGCCCAAACAAAAATCAGGAAGATCAGTCCACTAAGGATGAATCCAAAAGAGAAGAATCCTTGGGAAAAATGGGAAGACCACCAATCCAATGTTGGGGATGCAAAGAAGATATTTTGTACAAGGATTTACCTCACATAAAATTCAAATTGAATACCATGAATAACATCCAAGAGGCTACAACAATAGAAGATATGGTGAAAATATATGCAACCATAGAATATCGACAAGCAGAGTACCAATCCAATATGATCGAGGTGGAAGTTAAGATCATTAATCATCTTGTTGATATATTAATTGATTCAGGAGAAACCCATTGTTATATTGATCCTAAAATAGTGGATAGATTACATTTGAAGAAAATTAAGCTTTATAAATCAAGTTTGGTTCGACTAGCCACTGGATCCAAAAGAAGGATCAATGAGGCTGCTAGAAATTTTCCAATAAATCTGAATGGAGTAGGTACAATTATTGATATAAATATCATCCCATTAGGATATTATGATATTTTAATTGAAATGGATTGGTTGGACAAGCATCATGTTTTCCTAGACCATCATAGCAAGACATTTAGATGCCTTGATGAAGAAGGAAAACAGAGCATTGTGAAAGGAATTCCAAGACCCATTTCTATAAGGGAGATTTTAGCCTTAAAACTGAAGAGATGTTTCAAGAAAGGATGTCAAATGTATGCATCCCATGTGGAGAAGCCAAAAAAATACAAAAGGGCCAAGCCTTGAAGATTTTTCGATACTGCAAGAGTTTGAAGATGTGTTCCAAGAAATACCATGGTTTCCACCAAAGATGGAGATAGATTTATCTGTTGATTTAGTACCAGGAGTTTCCCTAGTATCAAAAACAACTTACAGAATGAGTACAATAGAATTAAAGTAATTACAAATGTAGTTGGAAGAATTGATGAATAAATGGTACATTTGTCCAAGTGTTTCACCTTGGGGAGCACCAATGCTCTTTGTCAAAAAGAAGGATGGAACATTGAGGTTGTGTATTGACTTTAGAAAGCTGATTAAATCCACTGTGAAGAACAGATACCCTCTACCCAGAATTGATGACCTCTTTGATCAACTAAAAGGGGTGAAGATATTTTCAAAAATAGACTTGATATCAGGATACCACCAGGTAAAAATCAAGGAACAAGACACCAATAAGACATCCTTTAGAACCATGTATGGGCATTATGAATTTGTAGTGGTGCCATTTGGGTTGACCAATGCACTAGCTATTTTTATGTGCTTAATGAATGGCATATTCAGAAATTGTCTTGATAAGTTTTTCATTGTATTCTTGGATGACATACTTATCTATTCTAAGTCAGAAGAAAAGCACGAACATCACTTGAGGTTGGTGTTGCAAGCACTGAGGGAACATTATTTGTACGCCAAGTTTAGTAAGTGTTCTTTTTACCAAGAACATATCCGTTACTTGGGACACATTATTTCAGAACAAGGTATAGCAGTGGATCTACAGAAGATTGAAGCCATTAGAGGATGGCCAACACCCAGGAATGTTTCAGAAGTCATATATTTTATGGGATTATTTGGTTACTATAGAATATTTATAGAAAGGTTCTATAAGATTGTTCATCCCATCACTTCTTTGCAAAAGAAGGGAATTAAATTTGAATTGACATTTGAGTGTGAAGAGAACTTTAATTTGTTGAAAGAATTACTTACTAGTGCACCTATTTTAAAGATTGTTGACCCAAACAAAAATTTTGTGGTATGTACAGATGCATGCAAGGAAATAGTTGGTGGATTCCTCACTCAAAATGGACATGTCATTGGTTATGAGTCCATAAATATTAAATAACATGAGAGGTGCTATGCCACACATGACTTGGAACTTGTAGCCAGTGTTCATGCATTCAATATGTGGAGGAATTATCTCATGGGAAAGAGATTTGAATTAAGAACAGACCATATTGGTCTGAAATATCTTTTTGAACAACCAACTTGGAATTCCAGGAAGACAAGATGGTTTTGATTTTTAAGTGAATATGATTTTGACATCAAGCATATCAAAGGAAAAGAAAGTAAATTTGTTGATCCACTTAGCAGAAGAATACATCTCATGCATGCTACAACAATTAGTATGCATCAGTCATATTTGAAGAGCATAATTTTATATGTCTTTGTTACATATCAGCATTACCTACAGGTAAAAGAAATCTTACAGCAGGAAAATGTATAGCATAAAATTAGAGAATATGAGATGAAGGAAGATGGATTACTTATGCATAAAAATAGAATTTATGTTCCTAATTTCGGAGAAATTAGGAATTTGGTATTAAAAGAAATGCATAATGTTATGTATGTCGGACATCTCGGTTACCAGAAAACAATTGCAGCAATGAGAAGCCAATTCTTTTGGCCATGAATGAAGAAAGATTTTGCTGATTACATTGTCAGATGTATGGAATGATAGAGAGTGAAGGTTGAGCATAGAGACTATGTGGGTTTGTTACAACCATTACCAATTCTAGAGAATAAATGGGAAGTGGTAACCATTGATTTTATAACTAAATTTCCTAGGACAACAAGGAAACATGATTCAATTATGGCAGTGGTTGATAAACTGACAAAGACTGTTAATTTTGCCCCTGTAAAAATGAAACATACATCAGCTAATATTGCAAATATTTGCATGAGGGAGATTGTTAGGTTGCATGGCATACCTAAGGAAATTATATCAGATAGAGATACAAAGTTCAATTCAAACTTTTGGAGGGGATTATTCAAGGGATTTGGAAAAAATATGAACTTTAGCAAAACATACCATCCACAGTCACATGGGTAGATAGAAAGAGTCAACCAAGTGATTGAGGACATGTTAAGAATGTATGTGATGGATAAACCATCTAACTGGAAATATTACTTGCATTTGATTGAGTTTACCTATAATAATGGGTATCAAGCTTCATTGAAAATGAGCCCCTTTGAAGCTTTGTATGGTAAGAAATGCAATACTCTAGTGAGTTAGGATAACCCAGCTAATAGAGTGGTACTTGGGCCAAAATTTTTCGAGGATATGGAAGGCCAAATGGTTAGAATTAAGCAGAATTTGAAGACAACACAAGATAGACAGAAAATTTATGCAGATAAAAATAGGACAACAAGAGAGTTTAAAGTGGGAGAGCATGTACTTTTGAAAGTGAATCCCAAGAACATCTCCTTGAAGTTGGGTATTTGTACAAAGCTAGCAACCAAATTTTGTGGTCCAATTGAAATATTGGACAGAATAGGGCCAGTTGCATACATGCTTGCCAGTGCACATATTGGACAAAAAAATCAAAGTACTCTGGAATCAAGTGATAGAACTAGTAAACATGCAGTGGACCTGCTACAGTCCTGAAGATGCTACTTGGGAGCATGAAGATGCCACACATGAAGAGTACCTACAACTTTTTGAATAATTTTGAAATTTTGATTTTTTGTTTTGTATATGCACTGAGGACAGTGCCAAAATAAGGGGGAGGGGAATGTAATACCCCAGTTTTGATTCCCCATATTAAACAATGTATTTTGGTTTATTTGATGAAAGGATAGAGCACCCAAACAATTGAAAGAGACCGGAGTGCCTAGGAAAAGTGATGCTTTGATCATCATTAATAATAAAATACATCGTTGGTTGTTAGATTAACAGGGACAACAGTTATAGGGGGTAATGATTCCATGAGAGAGAGGACCTAAGGGGATAAGTCATTTTATTATATTTTTATTTACCCATAACTTTTTTATTGGAGAGAGATGGTTGCATGAGCTTCTTGGAGGAAGGCCATGTGGTTCTGGATTTCTCATGTAAATATATACACATCTTGTGGGTTGTTTAGGGGTTCTTATCCATTCCCTCTTTCACACTTTCATTCATTGTTTCTCATTTATCATTCCTCATTCATTCTTTTTATTGGATTGGGACATGGGGGTGTATTGTTGAAGATGAATCCATTGTTTGTTGGTTGTAGTAAGTGTTGGTGTATTCTAGCCATGAATTAATGCTTGCATGCTTGAGATGCATTACCAAGTGTTATGTTTTGTTCACAGTTGTGAATCCTAAGAGTCCCAGCATGGATATTCTTGGCCAGATGCACTAGATCCCTGGAAGGAGGTAGATATCATGAGGGACATTTGACAGAGAAGGGGGTCCATTCTCTTGGGTTGTGAATGCTCGAAAGAAGAGATTTGGTGTAATTCGTATTGTTGTCTATTGAGAAACCTGTGAAAGATTGAGTGATGACTGGTTTGGGAAGATGAGTGACACCCTAGAACCGTCCTTGTGGATTAATAACCATATCTTGGGGATGAACTGTTGTTGATACTTGGAACAATAGTGTCTATGGTTGGGTGGAATGTCCTTGGTCTACATCCAATTGGTGATTGATTTAATAAAGATAATTGCTCTCTCTCTGCCATGGTTTTCTCTGTTGTATATTTATTTTTGATATGTAATATTATTATCTATGAGATATGATGTGTTTGTACTAATCATGTTTGATGGTTATTGTCATGCATGACATGTTAATATTTTAGTTTTACAGTTAACAGGAATCTTGATGAATGCATGTGTATATTTCATGTTTCTTCATTTAATTAATTGATATAAGAAATGCAAAATAGCCCAAGAGGGAGAATTTAGAGATACCCAGGTAGTGGGTACGTTTCGAGCAGGGCATGGATAAAATTGTATTTAAAATAAAAGAAAAAAAATTGGGTTTGTTGCTCTAGGTGTGTCACAGGTCCTAGGGTTTTTCTTCTCCAAGCGAGTCATCTTAGAATTTTCTCTATAAATTTATTTATAGGATAATTCAGATAGTGAAACTTGGATCTTACTTAGACTACATATCAAGGTACCTATCGTACAAATTTTGGCTTCTGGGTCATTATTCTTTAAGACATATAGTCTCTGGAAGATAAGGTTTTTAACTCATCCTGAAATCAGTTTTAAACTAGTCATCTTGGGATTTTCGCTATAAAAAAAATTTCTAGGAGGTTTGAGATAGTGAAACTTAGTGGAGACTGAGAATACATCTCCTATTACATGTGTTCCAAGGTATTAAATATTGGACATGTGGCATTCTATACAATTTCTCTCTCCATAAAAGTACAAAAATCAACAAGGTTTGGGAAAGTTGTCATAACTTTCACTTGGCACATCAAATTTTGGTCAAACCTATGGCATTGTAGAGAAGACATATCAAAATACTACTTTCCAAATTTCAGACTCAAAGGGGCCAAAATTTCATAAATACATCAGAAGGAAGGTCAGTCAGGAGGACAAAGTCCAAATTAAGGGTTTGAAAGGTACATAACTTACAATTGGCATAACTTTTTATTGGAAGATCTAGTTTTGGTGTTTCAAAATTTGTGATAAAGAGAAAAACGAGGAGAATTACTATTTTCTCACATGAATCCAAAGTTTCCTCCAAAATTTACTTCACCCACTAAACCTCCAGAGAACTCAACCATGACTCAAGATGAAATCCAAGATATTTATCACCAGATGGAAAAGAAGATCAATGAAAATAGGGAACAAATGGAAAAGAAGATAATTGAAAATAAGGAAGAGATGAAAATAAATATGGAACAAATGGAACAAAATATGGATGAAAATATGAAAATAAATATGGTTGAAATGGAAAATAAGATGGATGACATGAAAAATAATATGGATGAAAATAAAGAAGAAATACAAAAATTAGTGAAGCAATTGTGAAATTCCATGTCTTTCGTGATCTTTCATGCTCCATATGAGAGAATCCCTAAAGAATATCTCAACATACAAGGAATGCATGAAAATAAGGAGACCAATGGTGTTGGGATTTGATCACATATGGCAAGTATTTTATCACATTTGGAGAGAACAAATACTAAATCTCAAGGTCGTGATCATTCATTACTTCAAGATCCACCTCATCAAGGTTTTAGTAAAGTACCAAGGAACTACTTCATTACAAATATCGATATGAGGAATTTTGATAGTAAAGATCTGATAACATGGATATTCCAGATGGATCAATTCTTTGATCTACACCAAACGCTAAGACTACAAAAGGTACCTATTGCATCCTTGTATTTAGAAATGATCAATTTGTGTGGTATCAATGGCTTTGTGAAAGAAAAAAGAATTATATCATCTCTTGGTCCATTTTTTTATTGATGAATTGATATCAAATTATGGGGATATTAAGAGAAATACATTCTTTGGTCAATTGATAAATCTTTAGCAAAAAGGTCCAATTACCGAGTACATTCAACAATTCCAAAATCTCAATCTCAAAGTAAAGAATATTCTTGAGGATAATTTGTTAGATCTCTATATAGTCACTTTAAAGGAGAACATTCAACATGAGGTGCAACTCTTTGAACCTAAATCCCTAGATCAATATTTCAGTATGGCAAGGAAAGTAGAAAACAAAAATATGGCTACTAGAAGGGTGACCATTGATAACTATAGAGAGCACCATATTCCCTCTCCTAAACAAACAAGGTTGACACCTCAACAAATGGATGAAAGATGAGCAAAGGGACTATGTTTCAATTGTGACAACAAGTACAGTAAAGGGCATAAATGCAGTGAGAAGAAATTATTCTACATTGAATGTGAAGAGGAAGAAGATCAATAATTAGAACCATCACAAGAGATAGATATAGAATAGAATACTCCAACAATATATTTTCATTCATTGGGCGACATCAATATTCCACAAACCCTCAAGATACAAAGATACATCAAAAAGAAAAAGTTAACATTATTGATTGATTCTGGTAGTACCCATAATTTAATCAATTATGAATTAGCAAAAGATCTCAATTGCTTTATATATCCAGCACCATAGTTTCAAGTAATGATTGCAGATAGAGGTACCATAAATTGTTCTAGGAAGTGCCATAGTATTAAGCTCAACACATGGGAGTATTTTTTGGATATTCCCATTATTTCCATCCAAATGGATGGTTTTGATGTTGTATTAAGGGTCCAATGGTTACAATCATTGGGAACAATGGCCCTTAATTTTCAATATATTTTCATGATATTTTTCTCAGATGGCAAGGAAATTGAGCTTATAGATATCCAAGGGAAACCCTATAAGGTGATAATCTCTAATATCATGAAAAAATTACTCAAAAAGGGACAATGGGGTGTAATTTCACAATTGTGCTCACTTTATGTTCAAACATCTATATCGTCTATTCCATTAATCTCCAAATAGTTATCGACAATAATTACAAGGTATTTGGTGAAATGCCTAAGGGTCTTCCACCTACTTGAGATCATGACCATGCTATTCATTTGCAACCAATAAGTGTACCGCCTAAACTTAGGCCTTATAAGTATCCATATGCACAAAAGATTGATATTGAGCATATGATTCAAGAAATGTTAGAGGCTGACATCATTCAACCTAGCCAAAGTTGTTTCTCTTCATCGGTGGTGATGATTACAAAAAATGATGATTCATGGCATATGTGTCCATATTATAGACAATTCAACATAATGAACATCAAATAAAAGTTTCATATTCATGTCAATGATGAATTATTATATGAATTACAAGGAGAAAAATTATTTACTAAGTTGGATCTTCATTCAGGATATCATCAAATCAGAATGAGCCAGGTGTTGGCTATGGAGCCTGATTATCTTCCTAATTCAGAGGTCTTGTTTCAGCCATGTTTGGATACCATTTCTTTATGGGGGGTGTGGGGGGGATTTCCCCCACACATCTATCGTCCAGGGGTCCAGGGGGTCAATCTGGATCGTTCATAATTAGGTTGCAGATCTGATTGTAGAAGTTATGTTAGGGTTTTTTTTCTTTAGACGACAACCCTCTTTTATGTATGAGGTAATTCTATTGCAGCTGTGTATGAGTGTGAATATTGTATTCTAAGAGAGGATATTATGAGAGAAAGAAGAGGAAGTTACAGTGGGTTTGTTTTAGGTTGTATCCCTTGTTGGATAATAATAAAGGAAGGACCTGGAAATTTCTCTGTGGACGTAGCCCACATTGGGTGAACCACATATATTTGTGTCTCTATTGTATTGTGTATCTTATGTGTTTTATTTCTACATTTGTTTTATTCTATTTCTCTAGATATTATTTTTCTAACAGTAGGAAGACATTCTTAAAATAGTTTTTAGAACACATAAAGGTCATTGTGAGTTTTTGGTTATGCCATTTGGACTTCCTAATGCACCTTCAACATTTCAAATCTTGATGAGCTCTATTTTCAATCCCATCCTTAGAAAATTTGTGTTAGTGATTTTTGATGACATATTGATCTACAACAAATCTTGGGAAGAGCATGCACAACATGTTGATAGAGTATTACAACTATTGGAAGAGAAACAAATTTATGTAAATCCTTCCATGTGTGGATTTAGGGTTCAAGAAGTGGAATATTTGAGTCATATTGCATCTCATGAAGGTGTAAAAGTGGACCCTAACAAAATTAAATCTATGAGGGAATAGCCAATTCCCAAAACCTTGAAGAAACTTAGAGGATTCTTAGGATTGAAAGGCTATTACCAAAAGTTTGTCAAGAACTATGCTCAAATAGCAACACCTCTAACAACATTGTTAAATAAGGAAGCATTTTCTTGGACCGAAGAAGAAACCATATATTTTGAAAAAATTAAGGAGGCTATGTGTACAACTCCCATCCTGGCCACACTGACTTTACAAAAATATTTATTGTGGAGTGTGATGCCTCAAGCTATAGATTTGTTCCAGTTTTAATGCAATAAGGAAGACCCATTACCTTTGAACGCAGCAAACTTAAAGGAAAAAACTTAGTCAAATCCATTTATGAAAAATAAATGTTGGCCATACTACATGTAGTTCAAAAATGGCACCCTTGCCTAATAGGAATACACATCAAAGTAAAAACAGAACATGATAGTTTGAAGTAGTTCTTGGAGAAATGATTATCTTCAAAAGAGAAACAGAAATGGGTTACAAAGATGCTAGGTTGTGAATTTGAAATTATATACAAAAAAGGAAAACATAATGTTGTGGCAGATTTCATTTCAAGGAAAGAAGAAGAAACAAAAGTTTCACTATGTTTTATTTCTATTCCTCAATCTGATTGGGTGGAAGAAGCAAGGATAGAATGGAATCAGTTTCAAGAGGTATGCAATATCATTCAACAACTACAAGAGGACCCCATTTCATTAGATAATTTTTTATGGAAGAATGATTTGTTATGGTATCATGATCGCCTATATTTATGTAAGAATTCTCAACTCAAAAAAAAGGTCCTTCTAGAATTGCACACTTCTCCTATAGGAGGACATTCGAGATTCTCGAAAATGTACCATACCATCAAGACGGATTTTTTCTAGGAAGGTCTTAAAAATTATGTTCAAAATTTTGTGTCTGAACGTTTGGTCTGCCAAAAAAATAATGGAGAGACAATCAAAATGCCATATCTCTTACAACCATGAGCTATACCAAGTCAATGTTGGGAAGAAGTTTTAATGGATTTTATTACAGTTTTACCCAAATTCGAAGGAATGATTGTCATCATGGTAGTAGTGGATCAACTGGAAAATTATGCCCATTTTTTCTCTCTTTTCTCATCCTTTTAAAGAAAGTACAATAGTCGCAACGTTCATGGAAATAGTTCAAAATATACATGGAGTCCCCGGGATTATTGTAAGTGACAGAGATCCAATTTTCACTGGAAATTTTTGGACTGAATTATTTTCTTGTTTGGGTACTCAATTGGCTCACAACTCATCTTACCATCCTCAATTCGATGGGCAAACTGATATTGTGAATAAATGTCTAGAAGGATATCTTTGTTTCTTTGAATCTGATAAATATAAACAATGGGTCAAATGGTTACCCTTGGCAAAATGGTGGTACAACACATCCTTCCGTACTTCATCAAAAATGTCTGCATTTCTAGAAATTTATGGATATCATCATCCATCCATTACATCACCATTGAAAGGGAATACAGATGCTCAAGTAGTGGAGGACCAAATAGGGAACAAACAAGAGGTTCTCAAACTATTGAAGGAAAACTTGGTTATGGCACAAAATAGGATGAAACAACAAGCCAATAAACATCACAGTGAAAGGGAATTTGAAGAGGGGGATTGGGTATTTCTGGGGATACAACCATATAAATAAATGTCCCTCAAGAAAAAAAAGAAGGACAATAAATTATCACCCAAATATTATGGCCCCTATAAGGTTTTGCAAAGGATTGGAATTATGAATTACAAATTGGATTTTTCTCCATCTTCACGTGTACATTCAGTCTTCCATGTTTCTTGCTTAAACAGGGTCATCAGCAACAAGATCCTAGTCTAAAATATTTTACCAGATATTAATGAAGAAAGGAAAATCATACTAGAACCAAAAATAATCCTTGAAACAAGGATTAATTAGCCAAGAAATCAAGCAATTACAGAGTAGCTTGTCAAATAGAAGAACCTTCCATTGAAAGAGGCAACATGGGAAGATGAGTTCTTCTTGCAGAAGCACATGTGGTTAGTCAAGTGTTGAGGAAAACACTTGTTTTAAGGGGAGGGGCATGTTAATCCCTAGACAAATCCCCATGTTATGTATAAAACCCTTTATTAATCCCCTTATTGAATTAATACATTTCTTGTGTTATATTTTTATGTAGGCTAGAACCCCTTCATCGAACCCTTTAATTATAATTGTACCATTTGTCTCCTATATATATATATATACACACCAAGGAGACCTAGTCTTAGGATCATATTATCTCATCTCATATTGTATTATAAATTGGATATATTGTAAAAGGATGTTTCCCCCTCAAAGTGAACAGTATTCATCGACTTTTTTTCATTTTTAAGGCGTTGGATCATAACAAGATCCTTGTAGATGTGTTGGAGATAACAAGTGTAAGAAACCCTAGGGTTTGTGAGAGGTGGGAAAAATTTGGTCACTAATCAAAGTGTGTACCTATAAATTAGGCTTTTCAAAGATAAAAATGATTGGAAGAGTTCAAGAGAGAGTTTGCAAAGAGGAATTGAATGGTATAAATAGGGAAGGGAGAGACCTCAAGGAAAATGAGAACATTAGGTTATCCATTGGAGGGTTCAAGTCATATGGAACTATCATGTTTTCTTTCTTAACTTCATGCCATGGATTTGGTATAATGGTATTGTGAGTTTTTAGGCCCAAATAGACTCTTTATTAAGTGATTTGTGGTTTCATTGTTGTGGTGCCCCAAGGAAACCCATGGTATGTTTAGTGCTAAGATATCAAGTAGGGTTTTATGGGTTTGAATTAAATTGACTCTATAAATAATAAGTGCTAAATGGTTTTGGGAAAATATGGACCCAAATTAAGGCATCCTAAGTGACCATGGACCTAACCAGGGAGGGTTGCACCCTCAACTAGTCCCATGAAGTTAGGGAACACCCCAAATGGGTTCCCCAGGGGGTTAAAGTGAGTCAAATTGGTGAATAAGGGATATAGATTAAAGGGGGAGAAAGAATAAAGGTAATCCATCATCTTAGAGAAATAAGTGAGAGGGATTCTAGGAAGGTAATCCATCATATTAGAGAAATAAGTGAGAGGTATCATATCATCATTGGGTAGGTCATGCATGAATATGATACAAGGGTGAACCACACAAGGCACCTCCCAGTGGTTAGATGTATGTGAGTGCCCAAGTATGAATCTCATATGATACATCACCCCCCCTATTTCAAGGGTTTTTATCCATAAGATGGGAATAGTAGTAAGTTGTAATGAGAGAAGAAAGAAAGTGCATGGAAGTTGTTGTAACATAAATCGACACCGCCAAAATTGTTCAATTTTTTGGAAAATTTTGAGAAAACCTACCTATTCTTTGTCATCTCAAATTTTCAAACCTTAGTCAAGAAAACTTATGCATCCTTTGATTTATGCCAAATCAAAGTTCCCAGTTCATTGTCCTATATGTCAAGTCTCTCGTGACCTTGAACTTTTGATCCTACGAGTTTTCACCATTCATGTTTGTCTTTTATATTCAAAGTTTCCATCTTACTCATTGTTGGTTTTTTAAAGCCAAATAAAACCTTTGTTAGGCCTGCCTAAATCTTTACTCCAAAATCCAAAATAATTTTAATCCTAATAGGCATATTTTATTTTTGTTTAAACTATATTTAAAGGTTTAAATAAAAAATAAAATAATTGTTTTAAACTCCTTTTAAAGGGTTTAATCAACAATGAACTTTCAATTTTATGTGCTAGAATCCTCCCGAAAGTTGAATTACTTACCACACATCATCTAATTGTCAAATTATCCAAACCACATTCCAAGTTATAAATCCATCATGTTCACGCAAGCACCAATGGTGGAAAATCTTGGGCAAGGAGATTAACGGCCCTTATTTGATTGCATCCCCCTAGTATCCTCAAAAGTTAATGAAAAGTGGGGGGTACACGAAACTTAACCATGTTTTGGGAAAATTTCACGTGGCAGCATCAGGGAAATCCCCCCCCCCCCGTCAGTGGTTTTCAAAACCACGGAGGGACCCCCTGCAATTACTATGGGAACTCAATTAGTTGGACACATGTAGGATTAGATGCATATATCTAGACGAGACATTAAGAATAAGAATAATGAATGGATTATGCTCAAGTTACTATAAATGTGTTGAACCTACATAGAATAGATCTAGCTAGAAAATAGCACACACATTTGCAGAGAGAAATTGAGAAAGAAGAAGCAAGAGAGAAAGAATGGAAGAATTCTCATTAAGCAAATGAATAATAGATAAATTACACATGAAATACTCTATATAACTCAACCAATGCGCACCTTAGTAGAAGCCAATGCGCCATAGTGGTGTTCTAGAGTGATCTGGACACACACCAGCAGTTACAGGAGTAAACTGCCACCTAGTCTAGTCTCTCGGGCAGTTACGAGAGTGAATTGCCACCTGGTTGAGTTAAATATTCTATCAGTCTTCAATTAACTAACTAAAGTAGAGTAAAGTGAGGAGGAGATTAGGGAATCATGGGTAATGTGATAGTCTGGTGATGATACCAAGGACAATGCGCATTAGTTGGTGATGATCCCAATGTTGCATGGTGATAATCCCAATGTAGCATATAGACTCCACTCAACTGATCAAACTAAAGTGAAAACTGAAGAGAATATTCTCCCTAGAGGATTATTCTTCCTAAAATATAGGAGACTAAATAATGACCAATAAACAAGAAAAAACCTTAGGAAAAATAAATCCTAGGTGTGTGTGAAGTAACTCCAATAGTTACAGATGTTGGTTTTGACATGGATCATATGCATGATTTAGGTTTCTTTGTGGCGTTATGCATGAGAAGAGGCATGTGTAAAATTTATGAGCTCGAGGAAGAAATTGGGATATGTATGGAAGTAATGATAACCCTCGAGACTATTTCCAACAACCCATGAACGTGATAGAGGTTTTTGTCCCAAATTTTGTCAGTTACAATATATTCATTTGTTTTATGTTCCAAGAAAAGTAGTTGGATCAAGCAATCAACGTCTTGGAGAATATGTTGAGGACGGGTTTACTCTTGATGCCATGCAAAGCAACTATTTTCAAACATTACCAGAGTTAATAGCAACCAAGGGTTTGGAGGTCGAATAAATATGTTTTATACTCATCCGCCTTCACAATTTTTGCCTGGAAATAAGGGTTTGTTTCCATACCTCCTTCTAGAGATGAAATAACTCTTTTTCATTAGCACATGTTGCAATAAAGAATACAAACTATACATTCAAAGATCAAGTAGCATACTCACTACGTCACATAACATGGGATGGTTATTGGAAATGGTTTGAAGGAAACCTGGCCTCTATTTATTCTTTGGTTTGCAGTTGGTGCATCTTCACTCCTTTTGTTTATTCTTTGGGTTATGCTGGAACTCAGCTGGATAATGATTCCAAGGCTACAAAGAAAGGATGGGAGAATCATTTTGATCAGCTTATCGATGTCTATAAAAAGACATTGAAATCTGATGTCGGTCTCTATCATGGGTTCTTATAAAAAAAAAGTGGCATTCTAAGTGAAGGGCACAGTTTTGAGATTGCACAAGGACGGTTGGGTCTAGGTCGGTTACATCATTTCATGAGATCAGTTGGGGTGACAAAAAGTGGCATTGAAATGATGGTAAAAAGAGAATTGATTGTGAACAATTTAATTTTGGGTAGCTCGAGTCTTCTCACCTGGAGACAAACTATTTAAAACAACAAAGACAAGCATCTGGACTAGAGTTTGTCCATTCCTTGGAGAGACAAAGATCAATTCTTTAGAAATCATTTGTAGAATACATCAACAAACATTCAAATATTGGTTGGAAGTCTACCATGAGTATCCAATTTTCCAATTACACGATAAGAGAATTTTCATACCTCCTCAGTGTACTTCTCACTCCTCATAAACTATTAGAAATTGTTCATGTCAATTTTATCCCAAGGCTTTAAAGCTACCAAGTAAATTTGATGCACACAAAGCTTGGCCATATTGTACTTCTACTCATAAAATATTAGATCAAAGGCATTGGAGTTCATGTTGTGTATTTGCAGTGATAAAATTACTGTCAGACCAATTTTTCATTCTCTTTCAAGTGAATGCCATTCTTTCATAAAACGATTTAGTGGCGTGTTGTGGTTTTAGGTGTGAAGCAGGGTGTAATGGTGGTTTTCCATTACTTGCATGGAACTATTTTAGTCGAAGGGGTGTTGTAACTAGTGTGTGATACCTAATTTGACAACAATGATTGTAATCATCGTGGTTGCAAGCCTTCATACCTAACACCTCGATGTGTCAAGCAATGCAAGGATAATAAAAGGTGGTCACACTCCAAGCACTATAGTGCAAATGCATATGAAATCAAGCCAGATCCATACAATATAATGGCTAAGGATTTCAATAATGTCCTGGTAGAGGTCTCATTTTTTGTTTATGAGGACTTTATCCATTCTAAAACTAGTGTATACAGGCACTCCCATGGTTGTTATTTAGGGGGACATGTTGTTACATTTATTGAGTGGGGAACGACAGATGATGGAATTTATTATTGACTAATAGCAAATTCTTGGAATACTTCTTGGTGGGAGAAGGTTAGGAAATTATAGGAAGTATTGGTTGTGTTTGTAAGAGGCCCTAGGGGTTGTTTGTAAATCCTCAGATCAATAAAATATCCAAGGGATTCACTGCTTGTTTGCAGATCTGTGTTCATGTTATTTTTTGTTTTAAGCTTCTTTTTAGATATCATCCCTATTCTATTTTGTTATTGTAATTTATGGTTGGTTTCATATATATTAGAGATAAAAATTTGGTACTACATTCATTGTTGTATGTGTCTTTATAAATACATTTGCAGGTTACTGGTATGAATTTTATGATGTTGGATTCACTATTGTTCCCAGCTCTGGCATTTATTCATTTGTTGGATTCATTGTTTTAAATGCCCAGTAAATCATTTCTCCTCTTCTTGGTTGAAAAGGACTTCCTTACTCATTGTTAGACCAAAGATTTATTATTCTTATTTATTTTTTCCACCTCTCATTATTAAGTTTTGTGCTCTGATAAACGAGACTCCAATGCCCAATAGAAAGACCTATGGTTTAAGAGATTTATTATGTTTTATTTCAGTCAACTACCATTCATCCTTAAACCATGCCTACCTAATTTATCTTATTCTTTACCATAAATTATGGCATCCTGAGCTTATTGCTGGAGAGTTTTATTTAGTGACAGTGGACATCCAGTTGTCTTTAATTAGATGAGGGGTCCCTCTCAGATCCAGAATCTAGCTTGGATCTAAAGTTGGTTTAAATGTGTCTTGACTTTTTTCTAAGCAACTAAGAACAATCTCAAGTTACAACATCTTTTTTTCATTGTTTTCAAGGAAGGAAGGTTCGATATTTTCCCTGGGATATGATAAAAACTAGTTCTGGTTCTTGAAGGTGGAAAAGGATCAGACATGGGTTATTTGGTTATTCACCTGGCGACTCCACTATGATTCTACTCCATTGTAAATTCATTAGTGACTCGACTATGTTTCAATGTAAATATGATTTGCTACTCATGTAGTCGCAAGGTATGCCCCTATTGATTTTTCAAACGTACCTGGTTTTCCTAATCATATGCCTAGTGTATAAGACTGGGAAGATTGTCTTCTGAGAATTAGAGAAGATGATGATGATTTTCCAGCACAACATTTCATAGATTTTCATGAGTGCATGCATCAGCTGGGAATTTTTCATGAGGATGTGTTCATGAAAATGATCATGATCTCTCTAAAAGGATATTCTCGACAATGGTACAGATATCTACCTCCTAGTAGTATTTCTTCTCTAAGTGAATTTCTTACATGTTTTCATTATCACTGTAAAAAAAAATTCAGAGTTGATCTCATTTTAGAATCTTGTTGCAATGAAAAATTTGAAAGAAAAAGTTGTTATTATAATGATCATGAAGAAGAATTTGTTGATAAAGAGTTTGAGTATGATAGCAGTTTTAATGAATTGCAAGAGGATTCTCATCAAGAAAGATGTGATAAAAATCATGAAGATATGTTGATCCCTATTTGTGAAGATCAAGGTCGGATTTTAGTTCAGCATATGGGTAATTTAGATTGATGTGAAGGTTTATTTGTTCAAGATATTTTTCATGAAATACAATAGCATTACTATGGTGTGATTAAAGACAGTGGTGGAGAAAAAAATCTTGAATCAGCATCTTCAGAAATTCTTTGCAGTCAACTCAGCAATGCATCAGAAAAAGCATAGGTCATATAACAGTGGTGCAGACATTTTGACATGGATTATTTATTTACTGAAGATCAGATGAACCTGTTTTATAGTTATAAAGATCCTAATGTAGCTTGCTTAGAATGATCAAGTGGAGTAAGATTTTTTTATTTTTATACACTATGAGTATGGATATAAATTACATGATGAGTCACCAATTACTCTTTTATTGTAATCATCATTTTGATTTTCTTAATCATTTTCAGAGAGAGAGTTTATAATTTAGTTAATGAAATTTTTTCCTGGTTACATTTGAATCATGATGTCACTTGATTAAATATATGAGTATATCAATGTAGGAGGTCAGTGTATATAAATAATCTTGAAAATGGGCATTTATTTTAGTTTCCAGTTTAGTAGATCAATTTTGGTTTGCAGTTTGTACAGTTAGTTTGTTTCAGCTGAGAATAAGCATAGTTCTGGATCAGAGCACAAAATTTCATAGCAAGTACATGCATGAATTCATAGGTTTGTAGAGATGGACAAAGGCAGGTTTTCAATAAATGGATAAGGCACATGGCATATAGTTTTTTTGTGCCTCTTAGGGAGACTCAATCTCCAGATGGAGCCTATGTTGTAACATAAATCAACATCACCAAAAAATTTCAAATTTTTGGAAAATTTTGCGAAAACCTGCCTATTCTTTGCCATCTCAAATTTTCAAACCTTAGTCAAGAAAACTTCTACATCGTTCACATTTATACCAAATCAAAGTTCTTAGTTCATTGTCCTATTTTCGAAGTCTCTCGTGACCTTGAACTTTTGATCCTACGATTTTTCACCATTCATGTTTGTCCTTTATATTTGAAGTTTCTAGGTTACTCGTTGTTGGTTTTTTAAATCCAAATAAAACATTTGTTATGCCCACCTAAATATTTACTCCAAAATACAAAACAATTTTAATCCCAATAGGTATTTTTTTTTGTTTAAACTATATTTAAAGGTTTAATTAAAAAATAAATTAATTTTTTTAACTCCTTTTAAAGGGTTTAATCAACAATTAATTTTCAATTTTTCATGTTATCATCCTCCCCAAAGTTGAATTACTTATCACGCCTCATCTAATTGCCAAATTACAGAAGCCAAATGTCAAGTTATAAATCCATCATGTTCATGCAAGCACCAATGGTGGAAAAAAATGGGCAAGGATATCAACAACCCTTATTTGATCATGGCCCCCTTCATATGCTTGAAAGTTAACGGGGGGGGTCTATGAAATTTAACCATGGTTTGGGAAAATTTCACCTGGAAATAGCAGGGCAATTGCATCCCCCCATCAATGGTTTTCAAAACCACAAAGGAACCCCCCCCTCCCCCCGCAACGCAATTACGATGGTCCATCGATTAGTTGGACACATGTAGGATCAGATGCATATATATGGATGATATATTAATAATAAGAACAATGAATGGCTTCTACTCAAGTTACAGCTATTGGTTTTGACATGGATCGTATGCATGATTTAGGTTTCTTTGTGGTGTTCTGCATGAGAAGAGGCATGTATAAATTTTATGAGCTCGGGGAAGAAACTAGGATATGTCTAGAAGTAATGATAACCCTTGAGACTATTTCCAACAACCCATGAATGTGATAGAGGTTTTTGTTCCAAATTATTTTAGTTACAATATCCTCATTTGTTTTATGTACCAAGAAAAGTGATTGGATCAAGGAATAGACCTCTTGGAGAATATGTTGAGGACGTGATTACTCTTGATGCCATGCAGAGCAACCATTTTTAAACATTGGTAGAGTTTATAGAAACCAAGGTTTTGGAGGTCGAATAAATATGTTTTATACTCAGCCACCTTCACATTTTTTTCCTAGACATTTGGGTATGTTTCCATATAGCCTTCTAAAGATGAAAGAACTCTTTTTCATCGGTGCATGTTGCAATAAATAATACAAGCTATACGTTCAAAGATATACCCAGTGCATCACATAACATGGGATGGTTATTGGAAATGGCTTGCAGGAAACCTGTCCTATGTTTGTTCTTTGGTTTGCAGTTGGTGCATCTTCTCTCCTTTTCTTTATTCTTTGGGTTATGATTGAAATCATTTGGATAATGATTCCAAGGCTACGAATAAAGGATGGGAGAAGAAATTTAATCAACTTATCGATGTCTACAAGAAGACATTGAAATATGATGTTGGTCTTTATATCAAGCTCTTATCAAAAATGTCATTGTAAGAGAAGGGTGTGGTTTTGAGATTGCACAAGGATAGTTGGGCCAGATCAGTTACATAATTGCATGAGATTATTTGGGGCGAAGGAACATGGCATTGAAATGATGGTAAAAATATAAATGATTGTGAATAATTTAAGTTTGGATAGCTCAAGTCTTCTCACTTGGAGACAGACTATTTAAAACAACAAAGACATGTATATGGAATATAGTCCTTTCATTCCTTGGAAGAAATTATTCATAAATCATTTGTTGAATACATCAAAAAAACATCCAAATACTGGTTGGTAGGCTTCCATGACTACTCGATTTTCCAATTACACAGTAAAATAATTTTCACACCTCCTTGGTGTACTTCCCACTCCTCAGAAACTATTAGAAAGTGTTCATGTTTGAGTTTATCCCAAGGGTTTAAAGCTACCAAGTAAATTTGATGCATGCAAATCTTGGCCACATTGTACTTCTACTCAGAGAATCTTATATCAAAGGCATTGTAGTTCATGTTGGGAATTTGTAGCGATAAAAGTACTGTCAAACCAATTTTGCATTCTCTTTCAAGTGAATTTCTTTCTTTCAAAAAACGATTTAGTGGCATGTTGTGGTTTTAGGTGTGAAGTAGGGTGTAATGGTGGTTTTCCATTATCTGCATGATTTTATTTCAGTCGAAGGGGTGTTGTAACTAGTGTGTGATTCCTACTTTGATAATGATGATTGTAATCATCCTGGTTGCGAGCCTTCATACCCAACACCTCGGTGTGTCAAGCATTGCAAGGATAACCAAAGGTGGTCACACTCCAAGCACTACATTGAAAATGCATAGGGAATCAAGTCAAATCCATCCAATATAATGGTTGAGGTTTTCTGTAATGTCCCTGTAGAGGTCTGTTGTGGGTGGGAAATCCCTCCTACGGACTAGCACTAAGGGTTTTATCATGCATGCAGAAATGACCTAAAGATTTTTACTTTTTACCATCATCCCATGCCTAAACCCCCATTACTCATATGTAAATACAAGTCTCAAGATATTAAGTTGACGTACCTTATTTTTCATGTTTGATGTCAATCCATTTTCGTGCTTGGTCGTTCTTTGACTGCAACTCTCATCCCAATGCTGGCCTGCATTCACTAAAGACAAACAAAGAACTCCACTTGCATTTTATCTATGAACTAACAGGTTAGAGATTTAATCAATCATACAATCAATATTCCAATAATGACAATCTCATATGGCGGGACGGGAAAAGCAATTATTTTATTAACTTCACAATGATACCTTACAATGATAAAGTTGGCTACTGCTCCTCGATCCTGGTCCTGGGCTCTTCTTCCACTGTCTTCCAACTACTTTTCTCTATACTTCTCTTTGCACAATGATGGCTAAAGGTTGGGACAAAGGGAATGCTTAATCGGGTATAGTTTATTTACTATGATTCTCCTCCTTTCAAATGGGACCCCTAACCCTTCTTTTATAGGCTAGAAGAAGCTAGGTATTTGGTCGAGTGACCGGCCATGCATGGTTGAAAGGTTTAGTTAACTTACCCAAAGTTGTGTGTTTCATCAGCAACTTTCCTTTTTCCATGCTTTTGTAGGTACACGCGGGCTGTCTTGGGTCAACTATCATGTACATGCGTGTAGTAATGAAGCAGGGCGCATGGGGCTTTATAAAAGGGGTTTTTAAGAAGAGTTGTTCAGTAGTGTTTTGGAAAAGAAGGAATCTAAGATGGCCTGAGGCCGGGTAAGCATGTCTGGTGCAAATTAGGGTTATAACAAGGTCTCATTTTTTGTTTATGAGGACTTTTCCATTATAAACTAGTGTATACAAGCACATCCATGGTCGCTATTTAGAGAGAAATGTTGTTAATTTGATTGAGTTGGGCACGACAGATGATGGAATTGATTATTGACTGATAGCAAATTCTTGGAATATTGCTTGGGGGGAGAAGGTTAGGAAATTATAGGAAACATTGGTTGTGTTTGTAAGAGGCCCTAGGGGTTGTTTATAAATCCTCAAATCAACAAAATATCCAAGGGATTCATTTCTTGTTTGTAGAGCCTTGTTCATGTTATTTTCTATTTTAATCTTCTTTTAGATCTCATCCCTAATATGTTCTATTATTGTAATTTGTAGTTGGTTTCATATATGTTAAAGATGACAATTCAGTACTACATTCACTGTCATATGTATCTTTATAAATACAGTTGAAGGTTACTAGTATGAATGTTATGATGTTAGGTTCACTATCATGCCCAACTCTGGAATTTATTCATTTGTTGGATTCATTTTTTTAAATGCCTAGTAAATGATTTTTCCTCATCTTGGTTGACAAGGACTTCCTTACTTATTGTTAGACCAAATATTTATTGTTCTTCTTTATTTATTCCACCCCTAATTATTAAGTTTTGTGCTTTGATAAATGAGACTTTGGTGCCCAATGGAAAGACCTCTGGTCTGAGAGATTTATTGTGTTTTATTCTAGTCAACTACCATTCATCCTTAAACCTTGCCTACCTAATTTATAATGTTCTTTACCATCAAATATGGCATCTTGAGCTTATTGTTGGAGAGTTGTTGTTTAGTGACAGTGGGAAGCAAGTTGTCTTTAATTATATGAGGGAGACCCCTCAGGTCCAAGAGCCAGCTTGGATCTAAAGTTGGTTTAAAGATGTCTTGACATTGTTTCTAAGCAGTCAGGAACAATCTCAAGTTACAACATAAGTAATCTAGGGGTCCTTCAAGCATGATATAATTCCTTGATATCACAAGGGATTACTCCATTGGTTAGGCCTTAATATATGGGAGTATGTGTGAAATCCCACATGCCCCAAGCACTAGTGCAAGGTGAAGCCACAAGGGTGATACGAGGATTAGCATGGTGTTAGGAAATAAAAATAAATAAAAGAGAGAGAGAGAGAAAGAGAAACAAGAAAGATATGAATGCCAAGAAATAATTTCAAGATAGGGGATCAAGCAAGCCTTGCTACTATGTAATAATGATAGTAGTTAAACTATGAAAATATAAATGAATGAGTTTAGTAGTAAATTTAACTACCATGTGAAGGATATAATAGTTAAATAATGTTAGTGAAATAATAGCTAGAACATGTAATAATTTAATAATGAATGCAATAATGAATAAATGAAGGTAAGGGAATGATACATGTACTTACCTATAGGTGAGATATAGTGGTGTAGGCACATGTTGAAATGAACTAGGTACCTACATCACAAAGGTTAGTGGATTTCTTTGAGTAGGGAAGGGGTAGCGACACTAATTCTTGGGGAAGGGATAAAGGACAAGAACAAAAGGGAAAAGAGAGGTGTTGAAGCTAGGGAGGGCCTAGAGAAGGAAATATGAGAGATCGAAACACTAGGGTGGACATAGTGAAGGCAAGACAAGAGAGGTGATGATGCTAGGGAAGACCTAGCAAAGGAACAAGGACAAAGATGGGAGACATGGGATGTATGGTTGGAAAGGTGATCCCATAACTGTAGTCTACAAAATGTGACAACCATATTATACACCTTGATAGGAAAAACCAACAATATGGAAGGTGAATATGGAAAGGGAAGTGACTAAGAGGCAGTAAAGAGGAGAGGGGGATACCCTGAGCAGATATGAAAAACCAAGGAAGGCGAAGGAGGTAAAGGTGATTTCAGAAGTAGATGACAATTGGGGTCTACTCTTTCTCTTATTCCTCACCACCCTCTTCCTTTTATCTTCCTATCCTACTATAATCCCCCAAGTTCCCTAAATTCTACTATAGAATCATCTACCACTAGTCAAATTCATTTTAAATATTCTTTACTGGTGATTCTCTCATTGAGTAACAAGAACATGCCAAAGATGAAATAAGTGCATGCTTGTAGCATTGTGTTTCTATGTATTTATGTGAACAATGTTTTTTTTTTGTATAATAAACTTAATAAAGTATTTTTTATTTATATGAAATGAGTTGTTTAGGAAGCTAACTCTTCCCAAACTTGTGCTAAAAATAACTAATCTTGTGACAAGTTAACTCTTCCTAAAATTTGCTTGGGGAAATCACATTCATTCTCATAGTGTTTGAAAGATGTTTCTTTATAAGGGTAATGATAATGATCATCAGTGGATGAATAAGTTGCATATATTTCATGTGCAATGCATACATATCATTGCATAGGGCATGCACAAGGTCACTATATTGGCATCATTGGTTGCAAAGTAATTCACAAATGATAAGATCATCTAATGATGGGGCTTTGACATGAAGTAGTACTTGTGTGAGGCCTTTACCTATTCAGGTGAAATCTATGGTGTTACATTAGCTTTTCCGTTGGTCAATCCAAAGTAGTCACCCATGATTTTTTATTTTTATCTTCCATTCCATTATAACATTTAACTATCCTGAACAAATTAGAAACTATGAGAAGCCATAAGTATAATTAAGTTACAACGTGCTTCAAGCAAACTATGTTTTGTTTAATTTATGTTAATTTTAATATGATAAGTTGTTTGAAATTGTTGATCACTAAACAAAGCCTCAACAAACTATGAAAAGCAATATTATCAAATAAGTTTTATGTTTTCTTACTAATTAATAATTTCACTTTTGATTCATCCATATAAAATTACAAACTCCAATGCCACATTAATGTGATATAAACCCTCTTTAACATTAGGGAAATATATTTTGATGTATTTTTCCCAAGTAAGAGCAATTCCTTTACTAATTCAATGCTAAGTTATTTTGATAATAGCTTCTCACTTGGTCATTTCTTTTCAAATCATTTTCAATGTCAATGAGTCATCATAGTAATCTAAGCAAATTTCACATTTAAAACATAATAATTAAACTATCATAAAAATTGACACTACTTTTTTTTCACTAAATTTATGTTTTCAATGTCGTCGAGTCATCATAGTAATCTAAGAAAAATTCGTACATAAAACATAATAATTAAATTACCATAAAAAAAAATTGAAATTGTTCTTTTTTCACTAAATTTATGGTTATTTGCATGCATTATATTTTATCCTTTTGGTTTCACAACTTAAAATAAAAATCAAAATGTTAGCAATACAAAATATTGATTATATCCCTTATGTAAAAGGATATTTGATTGGTAATCTATAAAATACAAAGGACTATGTTGTACTTTGTTATTCGAATAATTTGCATGCACTATATGATAGTGTTTTGGTTTGACAACTTAAAAATCAAAATCAATATGTCAATCATATAAAATATTGATTATATTCTTTTGTAAAATGGTATTTGATAGATAATTGAAAAAATACAGAGTACTATGTTGTACTTTGTTATTAGAATAAAATTCGAGATAAAATACATTTATTAGAAATGTTCTAGTCCTCAAGGAAATTCAAATGATACCACATCCCTTGTATGACTTCAAAGAACAATTTTTTTTAAGGCATAACTCATATGCAAATAAATGAATGCGAGGATTTGACCCCATTTTTTTTATTTATATGAATTCTATTTTGATATATTCCTTTTGGATTTTGGGAAATATCCAACTTGTTTGTATTATGCTATGGATTTCACTTGCTTTGATGATTTGTTTGTTCATTTCAAGATTATAGAATCATTTGACTTGGGACACAACATGTCAATTTGTATGAAATCAAGGAATAATATAGTACTTTTTATCCCACTTAGTTTAAGTAAGTACAATGGATTTGTTTGTTCTTTTCAACATTATGGAATCATTTCACTTGGGAGACAACTTGATAATTTGTATGGGATCAAGGAAAACATAATGCTCTTGATCCCACTTTGTCCAAGAAATGACAAAAGGTTTGTATAAAGGATTAGATCAAGCATTAATCTCCCTGTATATGTTTCATAAAGAAAATGTTTTACATATCCACGTGTTTGAAAAATTGTTTTATGCATAATTATTGATATTTACAATGTGATGTTGTTGTGATTCTTGTGTTAGAGGTGAACCAACTCCCATAAGCACATAAAAAGCTAACCTTGATCCTTTGTTCTACTAGGTCATAAAGGAATTTACCTACCAAGAAGTGGCTCACCATAGGTAGTGTTGGTGCAAGTAAAATGCCCTTCAATAGACAAGGATACTCATCGGTATAAAGTCTCAATTAGACCTCACACCATTTGGGATAGGAGACGCATTTGAATTATGTCTTGACAACCATTACTAAATGATTGAATTGTGATGATTGAAATGCAAGATGAAGTATTCAATATGGAACTAATCTAAGTATAGAAAATGAACCACTCTATCCTATCTTAGCTAGGAGTAAATTGATTTAAGGAAATAGAAAGTAAATCCTAAACTCCTACTTACACTTCCAAAATAGTTAGTTGTTAGAGAAAAGCATAAACTCATAAAGGATTACTAATGCAGGTGAACAGATTAGTCTGAAAAAGAAAGTCATTCATAACCCTGTATTTACCAACTCAGAATAGTAATATCATAAAAAAAATTAAAATGCAAAGACATAAACTCACAGAAGAATTGTCCACATATGAGTGATATATCCTTACAGTGGTGAAGATGAGAATACAAATACAGAAAACAGTCCACAACAAGCATATCCCACAACACCAATTATGTCTCCTCCAAAATGGCTTTGAGGGTTTCTTCTCATTAAAATTCTTAGAAGTAGGTCTCAAAATTACAAAAAGAAAGAGCCACTTAAACTCAACACTCTTGGGGCATATATATCTAAATGCATTGCAACCAATTTATGGAAGTTACAATTGATTCTTGGAAGTTGCAACTATTTCCTGGGAGTTGTAACCATTTCCTAACTTCCCATTGGTAGTTATAACTTTTGGACTTCCCAAGTTTTGTCTTATGCGCTATGGTGTACCCCTTTTAACTTTCAGCATGATATGTTTCTTTTAACCTTGAAATCCTTGTGTATCGTGCTAAAACATATTTGGTGTGACATGCGTTGGAGTGTATCGCACGAAAAAAAAACTTTGGTGCGATGCACTTTCGGAACCTTGGTTAATGTGCCTATGTCTTATGTGTTCTTACAAATCTTGTCTTTTACACTCCCTTTAACAAGTGGTTGCATCTTTAATCATGGGGCTCATTTCCCCTTTTGTCTTCTTTGGTTGCCACATTTAGGTCTTGTAATTCACCCATGTCAACAACATCATATATTATTATTGTTTATCAGGGTTAAAAATTATCTCGTTTGTTATTAGTAACATCCTTTAGAAAGTAGGAATTAGATATTTCCTTCTACAGGAGATGGCGGTGGCATCCTCCGTAGCTCTGCGCACTTCTTCGCGAGAGCTCGGCCCTCACCCGAGCTCTCCCTCCAGACGCTCCTCTGTTCGACACCTGGGCGACCCCTCCGGCTCCCCGTCTGGAGCTCCTCCCTCCTCCGTTCAGCCGTCTCCAGCAGCAGCGACAGGCGTGTCCTCTACTGCTCCATTGAAACCCTCTCTGACCTCCTTCAAAGACATGGTCCAAGACCACTCTTCTGGCTTTTCTTCTGTGGTCCGTGAAGCTCCAGATCCAGTGATCCCTGTGCCTCAGGAAGCGACGGTTCGTGAAGGTTTATTTAGATCTAATGCTCTGTTTTGTAGGTTCAATGGCTTTTGGCCTCGCCTGGCGGATCTACATTCTTGGATTGCTTCAGAATGGACTCCTCTCCTCGAAGATGAAGCTCATGTTCACCCTTGTGTAAAAGGTTTCTTCGTAGTGATTTTTGCCTCTGCTAAGGACAGAGATTTGATCTACAGTTCTGGGCCTTGGTTCTGGGGTAGGTCGGGTCTGTCTGTGCAGCTCTAGACCCCTTCTTTCGACCCCTCCTCAGCTTCCATCCCTACGGCCCCCGTGTGGGTAAGGCTCCCTGGTCTGCCTATTCATTTTTGGGGTGATTCTTCTCTTATCCATATTGGAAATTCTCTTGGCAAGTTTCATAGTAGCAGTTCGAAAACTAAATGTGGCTTCACTACCTATGCATGGATCTGTGTAGAGATGGATTTCAGTAAAGGATTCCCAGCGCAAATCACTCTTCAAGGGATTAATTATTCTTGGACGCAGAAGCTCGACTATGAGAATCTTCATTTTAGGTGCAGAAGTTGTTTTGAAACAAGGCACTTAGCTAGCAAATGTCAGAAACTCCCTGAGAAAAACAGAAACTCAAAGAATCAACGCAAACCCACATGGTGGGTAGGAGCTCTTCCTGAGCATCAAAGCATAGAACTGGCTAATGATACCTCAAGCGAGGAAGATACAGAGATTGTACCACAGAAAACGGAACAAGTCACCTCTGATCAAGATCAAGAGCCTCCTTCCCCTAAAAAGCCCAAGGGGAAGGCCCAGGCAGAAACTGATCCAACCATAAGGCCAGGCATTTCTCAGCCCGAACACTAGATCTCAAGCTGGGCCGACTTAGCAGATGAAGAAGGCCCCAACTTAACTGATGAAGAAGGCCCTCCACGACTGAAGGAAAGCCAATCTCATCAAAGAAAAGAATGGCAGACCATGTCAAAAAGGAAAAAAAAAAACTTTCAAGTCAGAAAGGATGTAATGACCCGCAGTCGAACCGGGTCACTGAAATAGTATGGTTTTCCAAGCTCACAAGTTATTTGTGTTTTAGTTCACTTAGGTTTGTCCCTCTGAATTACCAGGAAACTTTCAGATGTAACGAACACAGTGGTTTCCCCACTGTTTTTTAATATAAAACTCTAACCGTTTCTGTCAAAAAAAAACATCCTTTAGAAAGTAGTTCTGAAATATTGCACAAACATGAACTTTGTTGCAGTATGATATGTCGCACAAAAAAAAATTGGTATGATATAGCATGGAGGAATGTTTTTTGGCTCATACGATATGTTGTACGAATAGAAAATTCAGTGTGATGCAAGAAAGAGAAATTGCCACGGAAGGTAGAAATTTGGGGAAGTGTGGCATGTCGTGTAAAAGTATATTTTGGTGTGATACGATGTGAAGGAGGAAAACTTCACTCCATGTGATGTGTCGCACAACTATAAAACTTTGGCCCATGCAATATGTCGTGTATAAAATTATTTTTCTCTTTGATATATTGCAAGGAAGCATTTCAAGGATGTAATGAAGGAAAGATTGCCTTAGAAAATAAGGAAAGATTTTACTTATAAGTTTCACTTTGTTGTGATGAAGGAAAGTTTGCAACAATGTGATGTGTCATGAGAAAGGAAAGTCTGTAGTGATGCAATGTGTTGCACTAAAGGAAACTTTTCAGTGATGCAATGTGTCAAGATCAAAATAATTTTAGGTGTGAAAAATATTGTGTCATGGATAAAGGAAGTTTGAGTGCTATACAATATTGCAAGAAAGAGATTTTTTACGAGTTGCAAAAAAAACGTTTGACACAATTTTTTGAATAAATTTTGGGTTTATTGGTGTATTGCAAGTCTATTGGCGCAATTTTGAAAGGGGGGGGGGGTGGTTGAACCCCTAAACTCCCCTTTATGCCCCCTTCTCCACTCAAAACCAAGAAAAAAAGGTGAAAATGGAGAGGGAGGGGTCTATAAAAAAGTGAAGAGGAGGAAAATGCAGAGCTTTGGGAAGGAACTAGTTCCAAGTTCAAATCCTTGAATTCTTTGGACATTGAATGAGAGTTTTAGTTTGGGTTTGATTTTATCAAATTTGGGGAATCCATGGAAATGCAAGTTATAACCCTAGATTGTTTTCATTTTGATAGCAAAATGATAGTTTTTTATTGGATTTTTGGATTCCCTACAGTGAGAATTATATAGCACATCTACAATGGGTTTCTAAACAAGCAAAAGAGGTCATTTGGAGAGAAAATTTTTAATTCTATGAGGGCAAGGCTCGACTCGACTCAATACCATAGCCATTGTGCTAACCCTGAACATCTTGATGAATAGCACTAACAATTATTTTTCATTAGTATAATGAATGCTAGATCTTTTGAATTGCATTGAAGTTGAACAAACATGGTCTAATAACATCCTCAAACTTCTAAATTTCTAACCAATACACTTATTTCTCATATAAATTTGTAGAGGGGGAATTGACTCAATTCAATATATATTGAAAGACTCCCTCTATAGCGTGAGGGTGAGAAATCAGCTTGAAGACATCCTTTTTGCATGTTATGTATTATTAGTTTATTATATGTTTTATATATTAAAACATACATTATATATGTTTTATATATTAAAACATACATTATATATGTTTTAATATATAAAACATATAGAATTATATGTTTTATATATTAAAACATATATTTTGAAGAAGGTGGAAGATCATATTCTTCCAATATGTAATTCATCATTTTGACACTTTCTGTTGATAGACTTTCAACGTGTCTCAAAAAAAAAAATGTTCATGGCATCTCCATATATAAATATGTCAATACCTTAAATATATGTTTTCCAAAATCTAAAGTTAAGTAGGCCTTTTCTTAAACCTTTCAAGGCATTATTGATAATCAATGTAATTTTTCAAATATCAAGAAGCATGGATGAAATTTAGATGTGAATTTTTATGAGGTTTAGCTTGAAATATGAGATCAAAAAAATCCCCTTGAAACCAATCCCCCTTGTACATAATATTCTTTAATGTAAGATGGTCTATGGAATTATGCTATGTAGCTAGTCTTCTCTAGACTTTAGTCTAAATCAAGGTAAATCCATCTTAACTTCGGATATATCATGTGTGAGAGGGATCAAATCCCTCTAGGTGTAAGCATTTCCTCAAATTTTTTCAATCTAAAAAGTTTTCACTCCAGGGACTTGATCCCATTCTGCTCATGATAGATCTAGAGTTAAGATGGATCTACATTAGTTCTTAATATATGTATACATATATGTGTGTGTGTGTGTGTGTGTGTGTGTGTGTGTGTGTGTGTGTGTGCATACATACATACATACATACATACATACATACATACATACATATATGTATGTATGTATGTATGTATG
>JASDQU010589310.1:18353-47964 GCA_032191745.1 Picea mariana | reverse complement strand
TATATATCCCTAGCACAGTGTGCGTATTTTTGTGCACATCTGTGTGTATACGACTCCATAGCACACCACCTTTTATTTTTTTGAAAAACTACAATAGTGCGAAAAAAATTGTTTAAGCATGACACGATGTGGTATAATAATAAACGCCTTAGTGTGCTTGGGTTTATAGAGCACACCGCCTAAATTTGGAAATTAACCCTAACATGGTGCTCCATATTGTAGCCCTGGTTCACATCGGTGCACATGATACAATGGAGGGCACTGGTATTATTGTTTTGACACAATCCTACATTGTTGCGTAAATGTTTTTTATTTAACCATATGATGGTTCACTCTACTCATAGCACACCGGTGCTTCCAGTGTTACGTTGTGCACCATGTATTATTAAAATAACATTATTACGGTGTGTCATTATTTCCCGGTGCATCCTTATTTATGTAGCTCACCAAATAATATTGTTATTTATTTGAAATAACCCTACTACTGTGCGCTAGTTTTGAGGGCACTAATGTGCCTCTTGTTGAAAATGCATCGGTGCGTTATCTACTTATAAAATCATTGGTATAAAAACATCCACTAAAACCTCTGGCCACTCACCTTCGCTAGTATCATCTGCTATAAACGGATTTTTTGGATATTTTTATAGGGGCATCCATAAAAACCTCCACTAGAGGGTATTTTCCTTGTAGTGTCAGTACTCTTTGTCAAAAAGAAGGATGGAACATTGAGGCTATGTATTGACTTTAGACAGCTAAATAAATCCACTATGAAGAACAAATACCCTCTACCCAGAATTGGTGATCTCTTTGATTGACTAAGAGGGGAAAATATATTTTCAATAACAGACTTGAGATCAGGATACCATGAGGTAAGAATCAAGGAAGAAGACATCAATAAGACATCCTTTAGAACCAGGTATGGGCATTATGAATTTGTAGTGGTGCCATTTGGGCTGACCAGTGCACCAGTTGTCTTTATGTGCTTAATGAATGGCATATTCAGAAATTATCTTGATAAGTTTTTCATTGTATTATTAGATGACATACTTATATATTCTAAGTTAGAAGAAGAGCATTAACATCACTTGAGGTTGGTGTTGCAAGTGCTAAGGGAACATCAGTTGTACACCAATATTAGTAAGTGTTCTTTTTACCAAGAACAAATCCATTACTTGGGACACGTTATTTCAGAACAAGGTATAGTAGTGGATCCAGAGAAGATTGAAGCCATAAGAGGATAGTCAACACCCAGGAATGTTTCAGAAGTTCGATCTTTTTATGGGATTAGTTGGTTACTACAAAAGATTTATAGTGGGGTTATATAATATTGTTCATCCCATCACTTATTTGCAAAACAAGGGAATTAAATTTGAATGGACAGCTGAGTGTGAAGAGAAAATTAATTTGTTGAAAGAATTACTTACTAGTGCACCTATTTTAAAAATTGTTGACCCAAACGAAAAATTGTGTGGTATGTACAAATGCATGCAAGGAAGGACTTGGTGAATTCCTCACTCAAAATGGACATTTAATTGGTGATGAGTCCAGAAATATTAAATAACATGTGATCCAAGAGGATCTCAGTGGCCTCCCACCTTTTTAAACTCGCTCAAACCAGTTTTTTGGCAACTTACTATTTTTAACAATTTTTTAGTTCCTGGACTTCTGAGGCCATTTTGAGGGCCTAAACGATGCCTTTTCGCAATTAGGAACCTCAATGATAGATATAGGAGGATCTCGCTGGCCACCCACCTTGTCCAACTGGCTCAAACTAGTTTTTTGGCAACTTGCTATTTTTAGCAATTTTTTGGTTCATGAACTTTTGGGGCCATTTTGAGGGCCTAAACGATGTGTTTTCACAATAAGGAACCTCAATGGTATCCAAAGACAGTAATTGAGCCCCCTAAATGAATATCCTCATCAATACCTTTCCAACGAGATATTGTGTACCCTAAAGAGAGACCGTATGAAAAAGATATGACCCCAGGAAGTTGATGTACTAACTTACCCCAACAGGGCCCACATGACTTTTGGTCATTCGTCTCATAGGGTTAGGTTTTTGGATTTCTAAGGTTGTGGAATTCCTGTTTATTGTAAAAATTCCTTCAGAGCCTCATTTTACTCATCTTTTTGCGAATGAGCGTAGTCATCACATCTCTTCTCATAGATAAATTGCCACCATTCTAGCAAGCTTGTTTTCACTCTGCAGTTACAGTTTTCAGCATATTTATTTTTTAATAGAACTCAAGTTTTACTGTATCTTTGTTATTGTTCACATTTTCTCTGTGTTAATATTATAAATCTTTGGTTTCATTTCATTCTTCTCATAAATCCGGAACAACATGAGAGGAACTATGCCACACATGAATTGGAACTTGTTGCCATTGTTCATGCATTGAGGATGTGGAGGCATTATCTCATGGGAAAGAGATTTGAACTAAAAACATACCATAGTGGTCTGAAATATCTTTTTGAACAACCAACTTTGAATGCCAGGAAGACAATATGGTTGGAATTTTTAAGTGAATATGATTTTGACATCAAGCATATCAAAGGAAAAGAAAATAAAGTGGTTGATGCACTTAGTAGAAGAATACATATCATGCATGCTACAATAATTATTATGCATCACTCAGATTTGAAGAGAATAATTTTAGATGTCGTTGTTATAGATCAATATTACCTACATGTAAAAGAAATCTTATAGCAGGAAAACGTACAGCAGAAAATTAGAGAATATGAGATGAAGGAAGATGGATTACTTATGCTTAAAAATAGAATTTATGTTCCTAGTTCCAGAGAAATTAGGAATTTGGTATTAGAAGAAATGCATAATGTTTTGTATTTCAGACATCCCAGTTACTAGAAAACAATTGCAGCAGTGAGAAGCCAATTCTTTTGGCCAAGAATGAAGAAATATGGTGTTGATTACATCATCAGATGTATGGAATGCCATAAAGTGAAGGTTGAACATAGACACCCGGTGGGTTTGTTATAGCCATTAACAATTCCAAAGAGGAAATGGGAAGTGATAACCATTGATTTTATAACTAACTTTCCCAGGAAAACAAGGCAACATGATTCAATAATGGTAGCGGTTGATAAATTGACAAAGACTTCTCATTTTGTCCTTGTAAAAATGACACGTACAATAGCTAATATTGCAGAAATTTACATGAGGGAGATTGCTAGGTTGCATGGCAGACCTAAGGAAATTGTATCAGATAGAGATACAAATTTCACTTCAAACTTTTGGAGGGCATTATTCAAGGGATTTGGCACAAATATGAACTTTAGCACAGCATACTATCCACAATCAGATGGGTAGACAGAAAGAGTAAACCAAGTGATTGGGGACATGTTAAGAATCTATGTGATGGATAAGCCATGTAAGTGGGAAGATTACTTGCATTTGGTTGTGTTTTCCTATAATAATGGGTATCAAGATTCATTGAAAATGAGCTCCTTTGAAGCTTTGTATGGTACGAAATGCAATACTCCAGTGAGTTGGGATAACCCAGCTGATAAAGTGGTACGTGGGCCAGAATTTCTCAAGGATATGGAAGACCGAATGGTTAGAATCAAGCAAAATTTGAAGGCAGCACAAGATAGACAGAAATGTTATGTAGATAAAAATAGGCCAGCAAGAGAGTTTAAAGTGGGAGAGCATGTACTTTTTAAAGTGAAGCCCAAGAAGAGCTCCTTGAAGTTGGGAAGTTGTACAAAGATAGCAACCAAATTTTGTGGTCCATTTGAAATATTGGAAAAAATAGGGTCAATTGCATACATGATTGCATTGTTTGCTTCCATGATTGTACATAATGTATTTTATGTCTCTTTGTTGAAAAAGTATGTACATGATCCTAACCATGTTATTGATTGGCATTTGATTCAGGTAGAACTAGAGGAAGACTTTTAGGTCCATCCAATGTGCATATTGGACAGAAAAGTCAAAGTACTCTAGAATCGAGTTATAGAATTGGTAAAAGTCTAGTGGACCTACTACGGTCTCGAAGATGCTACTTGGGAGCATGAAGATGCCATGTGGGCAGAGTACCCCCAAATTTTTGAATAATTTTGAAATTTAATTGTATGTTTTGTATATGCACCGAGGAAAGTACCAAAATAATGGGGAGGGGAATGTAATACCCCGGTTTTGAGTACCCATATTAAATAATGTATTTTGGTTTATTTGATGAAAGGCTAGATCGCCCAAACAATTGGAAGAGGTCGGAGTGCCTAGGAAATGTAATGCTTTGATCATCATTAATAATAAAATACATTGTTGGTTGCTAAACGGACAAGGACAAGAGTTATAGGGGGATATGATTCCATAAGAGAGGGGGCGTAAGGGCATAAGTCATTTTATTATATTTTTATTTACCCATAATTTTTTTATTGGAGAGAAATGGTTGCATGAGCTTCTTGGAGGAAGGTTGTGTGGTTCTTGATTTCTCATGTAAATGTATATACCCATCTTGTGGGCTATTTGGAGGTTATTCTTCATTCCCTGTTTCACACTTTCATTCGTTGTTGCTCAATTATCATTCCTCATTCATTCTTGTTCTTGGATTGGGATATGGGGGAAAATTGTTGAGGATGAAGCCATTATTTTCTGGTTGTAGTAATTGTTGGTGTATTCCAACCATGAATTAATGCTTGCATGATTGAGATGCATTGGAAAGTGTTAATTTTTTTTCACAGTTGTGAATCCTGAGAGTCCCATCATGGATATTCTTGGTCAGATAGACAGGAGCCCTGGAAGGAGGTTGATATCATGAGGGACTATGTGGTAGAGAAGGGGGTTCATTATATTGGGTTGTGCATGATGGAAAGAAGAGAGTTGGTGTAATTTAGATTGGTGTGTGTTGAGAAACCTTTGAGAGATTGAGTGTTGACTGGTTTGGGAAGCTGAGTGACACCCTGGAACCATCATTGTGGATCCATAGCCCTGGCTCAGGGGTGACATGTTGTTGAGACTTGTAACAACAACATCTATAGTTGGGTGGAACATCCTTTTTCTGTAGCCAGTTGGTGATTGATTTGATAAAGATAAGTGCTCTCTCTCTATCATGGTTTTCTCTGATGTATATTTATTTCCACTGTGTAATATTATTATCTCTGAGATATGATGTGTTTGTACTAATCTTGTTTGTTAGTTATTGTCATGCATGACATGTTAATATTTTAGTTTTATAGTTAATAGGAATCTTGATGAATGCATGTGTATATTTTTTGCTTCTTCATTTAATTATTGATATTAGAAATGAAAAATAGCCTAAGAGGGTGAATTTAGAGATACTCGGGCAGTGGGTATGTTTTCGAGTAGATCATGGAGAAAATCATATTTAAAAGAAAAGAAAAATATTTGGGTTTGTGACTCTAAGTGTGTCACAAGTATGCTCTTCACCTTATGCTTGGAAACAACCTTAGTGAATCATAAAAGCGAGTTGTGAGATAGAGTCTATAAAGAGTCTGTAAGAGCCATTGTGTATGCTCTGCCCTCACACCTAGAAGTGAACTTGGGGATCATAAACAATGTTTATAGTTTGTTAAATCTTGTGTCTGTAATATTTATTGGTTTCTAAATCCTCATAACAACAAGCCAAGTGTGATACCTTAAGTGGTCAAAGACGAACATGAGAGAGATAGAGAGAGAGAGAGATTTATCAGGAATTATTGTATTTGTATTATTAAAAATGTTGCATCCTTGTTGGTTAGAAAAATATTACATATTCACTGCATATTTTTCAAAACATAGTCTAATCGATATCAAAATTATAACTTCTCTACCTAGATTTCTAACTATCGTACCAAAACATTGCTTTTGATTACACCTATATGGGTAAATTCTAACAAAAACACCTAGAAATAGTCATATTTTTCAATACATATAAAAACTCTAAATCAGGAGAGATTAAGATTAATGTTCAAAGTATTCTGACCCTTGGGATTCTAATCCATATCACCTAAGGTTTGTTGCATCTACTCTCCTTCCTTGTTTCCAAATGACCCAACTGATGGATGTGCCATTACTTGAGCAATATTATGATAGTTCACCAGTTCATTGATGCCTAAGCAATATTCTCTCCTTTCATAGCTCTACAATATCTTGATTTTGATGGTGAAAAATTTCCATGAGAAATGTGATCTCCTTATCCCTATTATCGTCTTGAACTTGTGTATGAGAAACTAACTCAACAATGCCATACTTATTTTCCTTAGTTATGGCTTCATAAATTCTTAGTTTCCTTCTTATTTTTGAAACCTCACACCCATACAATGCTTGTTGTGTGTATGTCCCAGGATCATACTATTTTCCTATAAATTCTTAGTCTTCTCCTGACACCTCCCAATTCACATAATTGGCAATGCAAATCCCTAGAGGAGGCGCAGAGGGATGAGAAAAAATTCACATAAATTGAGGGAAACCTATAAATTGATCCTCATGAATAATGCACATGAATTCCAATTAAGTGATCTACAATCCCCACAAAAAATGTAATCCTTCATCCACAATAGGATAAGAGTGTCGAAGGAGAAGCCCCAAATTAAATTCCTCCCTGGGTGAAGCTATGCAACTCCCTAAAGCCCCCATTTCCATGTTTTTCAAATGAGTGGGAAACAATACTTTATCTCTAAAATTTGAGGATAAGGTAGAATTTGAAAAGATAGGATGTGAGGATGCAACACATGCTAAGAAAGAGATTGTACAGCCTAAGAAAAATGTAATCTTTCCTAGACCACAATCAAAAACTACCGCAAAAGGAAAAGAAAAATATTCTATGGATGTGGATAATTTGAAACAAATGATTAAATGTTTAACAAATGAGATCAAAGATATCAAGAGGAATTCTAGAGAAGGTATTCCAATACAGTTTCCATAAAAACCATTTTTAAAAAGACTCGTACCACTAAATCTTATTGAACCCCCACCTGTGAATTTGAATATTGACCTAGAGGGGGTAGCTATGGAAAACTCTTATAACTATCATCAAGCTAATCATTCAGAAAAAACTTGTCCACAATGGATAAATGCACAAATTTGGTGGCTAATTTATTTATGGATGAATTAATTTAAATTGAATAATCTAATGATCATGTAGAGAGAGAGATAGAAGAAGAAGTTGAGGAACAACCTAGTGAGACAACTATGGTCTTCTATGATATGTTTATTGGCTTTAATATGGATGAAGAATAGGAAGTAGAGGAGGAACTACATGTTCAAAGTACTACAACCTCATAAGTAAGGTACTTGTCTAGTAGAAATTGCCACCAAACTCTCATAATTCAAACAACAAGAAGAGTTGGACTATATCCCCCACTATCAAAACTACTTCTAATATACCTAACACTAGTAATTCTTCCACTAGTAGTTAGGATTCCATGGAGTATAATCTAATTCAGGATCTGAAGAAAATAAAAGAAAATATATTTATACTTGGCGTATGCAAAATTTCTCAACAAAGGAAATTATTGTTGAATGCTTTGAAAGACAATGATGTACAACCTGCAATTGTTACAAAAAATACTACTAAAACAACAACTAGCAACTTGCAAAATGCAATAATCAATGTTTCCCTTTCAATAAAAAGGTGTAAGTCTCAAACTCCACCTTTCTTATTAACATTTGAGATCCTCAATCAAAATGTGCACAATTTTTTGGTGGATTCAAGAGAATCCTCTAATGTAATTCCCTACTCTATTTGTAAGAAATGGAATGCAATCCCAAACAAGCTCTCAACCCACATCATTCAGTTAGACAAGTCGTAGGTCAAAGTTATAGGTGAACTCAAATATTTTTTAATTTGTGTATCCTTAAATCCTAAAGTTCACCAAATCATTGATATTTGTGTGGTGGACATTCCCAAAGCATATGGTTTATTTCTCAATAGGGATTGGTTTCAAAAACTCCAAGGTTATTATGCTTTTGATTGGTCACATCTGTAGCTTCATTCAAATGGGTAGCCAAATAAAATTAGGATTGACCATGAGAAATATATGAAGAACATTGTTACTGATTTGGAGTCCACTAATGAACCATCATCCTTTGAGTTTCCAATTTTGGGAAACTACACTCTCGATTTGTACTTTGGAAATTTTATTGCAAAAACTTAATCCATTCCTTAAAATCCATAGTCTGGAATCAAATTGCAAGAAATCATTTTTCGAGAAACGCAATGTAATATAGATTATGTACATAATGTAGACAAATATGTGTCTAAGACTGATGTAGCAGTAGTCACTTATATCTGGACATAGTTCTTTGATGGCTCCAAGTATCAAGAAGGAGCAGGAGCAAGTTGTATGATAATAGATTGAAAACCTAGTTTCATCTCTTACATATTAGAATTTGATTGTATGAATAATACTACAAAGTATAAAGCACTTGTACAAGGTCTTAAAAAGGCCATATACTTGAAAGTAAAAAATCTAAAAGTTTTTGGAGACTAAAAAATCATTGTAAGACAAATAAAAAACACAATACATTGCAATTATCCACACCTTAAAAATTATCAGTGAGAGCTATTAAGATTGATTGACAATTTTGAAGCATTTAACATCTTTATCATTACTCGTACTAATAATTTAGTAGTTTACTCTTTAGCTATCACTGCCTCTAGGTTATCTCCATTGGAAGACTTCGAGGCAAATAGGTTTTCTATTGAATTGTTTTATCAACCTTCACTCCCAAATAATATCACTAACTGGAGAGTTTTTGAAGGTGATGAGAAAATCATATAATTTCTTACAATATTCAAATATACATTGATAGATGAAGACGAACATGACAAAACATTGGGAAGTAATAAATAAGGAATGGATGACTTAACAACTAACATATTTCAAAAGGTGTGGTTACTTTAGAGAAATTACTTGACTTACAAGATAAGTTTAAGAGATCATCCAATGTCAAAACTCACAGTTTAACTTTAGGGCGTAAGATGATCAATATTGGAACAAATGAAAACCCTAAAAATGTCAATCTTGAGACATGTTCAAAAGAAAAGAAAGAGGCATATATAGAACTCTTCCGAAAATATTAGGATGTGTTTTCATGTATGTATGATGACTTGAAAACTTATGACATGTGAATTATCCAACATATAACTCCTATGAAAAAGGATGTAAAACCTTTTCAACAAAAACTATGCAAGATGCAGCCTTCCTTAGAACCCTAAGTGCAGAAAGAGTTGAAAAAACTCCTTGATGTGAAAATTATATTTCAAGTTCAACATTCTGCTTAGATGGTCAATTTAATGCTAGTTAGGAAGAAAAATGGAGAAATTCATCATGTGTTAATTTTCAAAATTTGAATAAAGCCTTTGAGAAGGACAACTATCTTGTACCTCCTATGGATCAAATCTTGTAGCTTGTATTAGGGTCTAAGATGTTTTCATTACTTGATGGATGTTTAATCTATAATAAGGTTCTGGTAGCTAAATATGATAGGATTAAGATGACATTTAGGACTAAATGGGGAATCTTTGCATATAAAAGGATGCCTTTTAGTTTAATTAATGTAGATTCAACTTTCCAAAGACCAATGGGCATTGCTTTTCATGGTTTGATTAACCATATTAATGTTGTTGTACACATGGACGATGTAACGATTCAAGGATAGAGCAGACCATATCACACATTTTACACAAATATTTGAAATATGTTCTAAGTATGGTATCTCTTTAAATAAAATAAAAAACATAATTGCCAAAGGAAAACTATTAGGTCATATCATATCAAAAGAAGGAATTATTGTGGAATCTAAACATGTCAAAGTTATATCTCAACTTCCATTTTTGCATAATAAGAAAACAATGTAATATTTCTTTGGGGAGATTAATTTTTTTCAAAAACTCATACCTCGTTTTGCTAAAATTGTCAAACCACTTCAAAAACCGATTAAAAAATCTATTGAGTTTAAATGGAATAAAGAGGAAAATGAATCCTTTAAAAAAATCAAAATTGTAGAAGCTAACACTATAGTGTTACATAGTCCTAATTTTGATCATGATTTCCTTCATTACACTTTTGCATCTAACATTTCTTTGGTAGTGGTATTAACGTAGAAACATACAAAAGGAAATGAATGTCTTATTTCCTTTATGAGTAAAAATTTACGAAGAACATAAGTAAAGCATCTAGCCATAGAAAATCAAGCATATGTTGTTTTTAGGGCTATGAATCACTTCACACCCGACATTCTCAAAATCCATGCTAAAGTGATTATTCCTCAGCCTGCAGTCAAATAATTTTTTGTTTAACAATAATTAGGGGAAAGGAGAGGAAACTAGATTATTTCTATCGAAGAGTATGACCTTCAGTTTAAACCTACTCATATCGAATGTGGACAAGGACTCTACAGGTTAGTATTAGAATCATAAGATTATGTATTGATAGAAGAAGAAGGATGGGATAACAAACTTGATGTTCTCTCCAATGAGATCCCTAATATTCCTACTATACTAGACTCATTGTATTCTGATTTGAAATACCTCTTACACCATGGGATAAGTCTAAGTAATTTAAACTCCAAGGGAAGAAGTGTGTTAATGTTAACATATGTACAATACAAGCTAGTCAATGGAATCATTTTCTGAAATAATTATGATGGCGGTTTATCATGATGTCTGGAAAAGGAAGACACAAACAAATTTCTGAAGGATCTCCATGATGGACCAACTAGAGGTCATTTTACTATAGAAACCACTACTCACAATATTTTGAGATTTTCTTATTATTATCCCACTCTCTTTAAGGATGCTCATGCTTATGTGCATAAATGTAGGATTTGTCAATTAAGCATGGGAAGACGGATAAAATAGTTGTTGATCTATTTTCCCTTCAAGGACAAGAGTCAACCTTAGAGGGTATTTGTTGTGATAAATTCCCCCTGCAAACATAATGAAATCCCCTTGGATAGGGTTCCCTTCGATCCAAGACAAAAGGAAAACAATGGACACTAACTTCCCCTTAAGACTAGTTTAATTGTTCATTAATGAAATCAAAAGAGAGAGAGAGAGAGAGGAAAAGGTAGATGGCTTACCTCTTTCATGTAGGTTGCCCTCGTTGCTCCAATTGTAGGCTTGATATCCAAGCTTTGAGTATGGAAGTAACCCTCCTACAAGAGATGAGACAATCCTCTTCTGCTAGTATATATCGTTAGACGAAAGTAGATTTATTTATGTTGGACTTAAACAAGACAAAGATAAACATTCATGAAATGAACAATATAGACATTAAGAGAAATAGGCCAAGTTATATATTAAAAGTGGAAAAAAATGGAAGATTTGGAACCTTAAATAGGCCAAGTTATATATTAAAAGTGGAAAAAAATGGAATATTTACAACCTCAATGACTGATGCAGCAATTCCTCCAAGCTCTCATTTTTCCAGCCCCTTCGTGCCACAAGACTATAGATATGATGCTATGAACTACTTCCTCACAAGATAAAAGGTTTGATATTCCCAAGTTCCCCCTTTTCACCTTAGAATTCCCTCATTATATAGGAGTTGGAGGCTTAACCACCATGGAGAAGATCACCCACTAGATCCACTAAATTGGGATCTCCAAGATTTTTAGGGAGAAAATATATCTCAAGGATTTTAGGGAGAAAATATATCTCAAGGAGTTTAGGGAGGAAATATCTCTCAATATCCATCAAATTAGGATATTGGTTTGAGAAAATCTCTCAACAATCTATGAGACTCTCAACTTCTCCTTGAGATTAGGAAACTAGATGTGAGGTGGATTCTCACACTAAATTAATTTCCTTTTTTCAATAAAAATGAACAATACATGTGCACATAGTATCTTGACCTTCATATGATAAATTTCTCCCCCAACATATCTAGGGATCATGACAAACACTCCCTACTTAATTGTGACAAACAGGTGTGTAACAGTATTCTCATGGAAGTAGAGATGCCCTCTATGTTTTTATAGAGGTAGTGCTACTCTCTTTCTCACTCAGATGGTAGTTATATTATGGTTTTGGATAATCAATGTTTCATTCATCGAACATTTAATTCATATGAGTGGAAATAGAAATGGAACACATAAAGATAAAAAAAAAAATTCACGGTACGAGTTTGACACAGGAAAAATGTCCTAATTTGTTTGTTGCACCATAACCATTTCCCATATCATAGCAAGAGAAAGAAAAACATTTTAAGCAAGACACACAGAACATAGAGCAGCGTAGATGGTCCTTTCTAGAGAACTTTAAATGATTATGTACCATTCATATCATAAGGATGTAAAGGAGAAACATACTCAAGATTTCATGTTTTAATAAAAGTCAAAAACCGCAAAATTCATGAGCTCCCAAAATAGCTCTCTGTGGAGTTTAAATAAAATAACATATACAAATTTGTTGTTCAAGATTAAATAAAATGTGTGTGAAAAATCAACACTACATAGTATTCATGATACCTAAATGAGAAAATATGAAATGCTTTCATCCTATTGGACACAGATGGAGCTAATGTGGACCATTTATTAAGCAAAGGTGACCTACAACACAAAAGGAGGCAGTTATAAATCGGCCTTGCGCACAAACAAAATTTGGATGAGAAGGTTATGTAATTACAAACTAAGAAAGAAGAAAATTGAGGGAAATGCTTCAAACAAGACTTATACTCACAAAAATCAAAGCAGAGAATGGTGGTTATGATCCCTTCTCACTTCTTTTGATTCTTTAAATAAGAAGTCGTGTATCAACTATAACTATCATAATTATTTCTTTAATCTTCAAGATCACAGTGGGTTAACTATTACTTCTAACACACCCTTTACCCATTCTTGAATATAATCAAAAAATGATGTTTTGGTTATGTTATGTTTAACCCTAATCCCAAACAACTCATCTTCAATTCCTTTCAATGTGGTGCACTATTGTTGTGAAATATTTACTTGGTCTTCATTCTTATTCATGAAATTGACTAGCTAGTGTCGAATTTCATCTTCTAGGAAATTCCTGAGGTCATCAAATTTGGTTCCCCACGTGACTCTTAGTATACCCAAATTTTCTTCCATTTGATCTCTAGTTAATAACATTGAATCCCTTATCAAGGGTAGACCTTCAAGTTCCTTCACAATATCATCCACCTTTAGAAACAATGTGATTCTCCTTCCTTCAACAGTGTAACGGGTGTTGATCAATTGTCGGAGGGTATTTTTCCTCCCAAGCCAACTAGTTGGTATGTGCTTTAGTCTATTTTTAGAAGGAAAATCTTGCTTTCACCTAGTAATCTCATCCACTCTTGGTATTCTTTCCACAAAGGTACTCACTGCATTTTTATAAAAAAAATCATCATTATGTAAATCCCTTTGCAAAATATTCTTAAGGTAACGGACTCTTCATGTCATAAAACATGCCTCTATAGCGATCTCCTAAGCTTCCAAGAGTATGCCAAGTATTTTATTTATGTTCTTATCCACATATTTTATGATACCCATTAACAATTTAGTAGTCTTTGTGGCCTTGGAGCTTGATCCAGACACTTCTTTAGGAAATTTATTCAATATCATTACAGACAAAGGATCTACAAATAATGGCCTCGGGATTAGGGAATCCTCGATCTCCCTTATTATTTTCTTCAATTTTGCATTCTTTGGCTCTTGTTTAGTTATTGAGTGAACCAATGCTTCACATGTGGCTTGATGAACCCTGAGAACCCCTGAGGGCCTCAAACCTTTAAACTATATCTCAAAGCTCCACTTTCTTGTTACTCTTTTGTCTTTCATATTGACTCTCTTAATCTGCAGCTTCCTAGATTGTTTATCATATTTATCATGATGTGAAATCACATACTCTTCCTCAAAAACAGTAATTCCCTCCCCAGACAACTCCTCTGCGATTAGTTTAATTTCATCTATTTGTATTGCGGCCCATGCAGGCACTTCATTAACCTCATTGAATTCCATATCTGTCGCATTTGCTTCCAAACCCCCAGGGTCTTGAGTGCTGCCTCCATCTTTGTTTTTTTTTCTCTTTAAAATAGGATAACACTATATGGGTTATCTCCAATTGATTCCAAAGGGGGTCTCTGTCATCTTCATCACCCACACATCCTTCATTATTCTATATTCCTTCTATGTTAGCTTCCTGATTTGTGTGACTAGAAGAGAAACTCTTATGGAAGTGATGAACAGAACGACCATCAGCACTAGTCTTGGATCTGCCCCTCCATTTTTGTTGTGGTTGTTTGGTTTCTTCTTGGACAGGGATATTCTTTTCACTAATGTTTGAACTTGATCGTGTATTTTCATCGTCACAAGTGACTTGATTCTTCTTCTTAGGATCATGTTTACTTGTCGTGGCTACCACCTTGGCTTCGACATGTTTATCTTCGTTATCATCGGCTCCCTTTGTTATTTCATCCATCCTAGTAAAAATTAAACCATAGTCTATTGAAACCATGTGAGCCATGAAAACACCTTCAAGATCAAATCCCTTACATGCTTCAACATATTTCATATTAAAGGAATCAAATAATCCAGCCATCTTAGCCAGGATAGATGAAATATTAACTTAAATATTAGAAATTTTGAAAGGCATGGGGATGGATAGTTGCTTCCTCTTTTTATTGAAAAACGTGGAGCATGTTATGTATTGTCTACATAGTTCATAAACTAGAAATATATCACAAACAAAATGGGGAAGAAGAAAGGGTTTCCCTTCTAATCCAAAGAGACTTATGTACGTGAGTTCTTCTTCAAATATAAATACTCACTTCCCCATAAGAAATCATATGGCTACCTCTATTAGCCTAGATGGTTCCATCCAAGGGAGCATACTTCTACACTCTCTGACAAAAGAATCTTAGATTTGATAGAAATGGAATGGTCATTTGTCCTTCCATAATATAGGATACCATAATTGAGCAAGGTTCTCATTGTAATTGGCATTTCCCCTTGGGGGCATGCCTTCAAATGTGTTACAATAAACTAAATTAGGAACAAGGTAAGAGGTCATGAAGAACCTCTTGGTCTAAATGAAGTTTGATAGTTGGTGGGAAATCTCATTCAAGATAATCTAGGCCCAATCAAAAATCGCCCCTACTCATACAGAGTAATGTAGGATGTACAAGACATACTTGGGGACATAAGCAGTTGAATACTGACCCACCATGTGTTCAAAAATCCATGCAAATTCCCTGTATGGATTAGCCAACATGCATATGTTAATCTGACTGGTGCTCGTGGGTCCGATAGGAGGTTGGACCAAAAACTTATTGAGAAAACCTGTCCCACCACACTTAGCATCCAATAAAAAATATTCCTTAGAGAGTTTAAGGACTTTTTCCAATACTAGAAGTTACAACATCCTTTTAAATGTTTTTGGAGTCAAACGGACATGAGTCCTTCCACATTCATTCACTTTGATGAGTCGGTGCTTGGGATCAAATCTAGTAGCACACCATGCTACAAGTTTTCTTAAATCGAATCCTTCAAGAATGTATCCAACCTTATCTATCCTTGATGTCCACACTTTGTTTGTAAGATTATATTTTAGGGAAATTTCATAATACCACTTATATGTGATAAACTATTAGAATTTCCATCTTTCACAGGCTATCGAGTTCACGGTATCTCCACATAATGGCTCTCTCCTTTTTTTGTTCACCATCTCTTTCACTTTCAGTGTGCTTAAGTAAATGTGAGGATTATGTGTATAAATTATATTTTCCATCCAATAGGCACCCAACTAATCATTAATTAGGGTTCAATCGCACTGTTTAAACTTTCCCCCTTGTACACTTGATGCATGTCACTCATTAAATGGTAATTGTCATCCATGTACAAAAGGCTTGGGGGGGATTTGCAAAAATTAATCATCATTAATTAACAATGGTCGTTTCCATTGTGTGAAAGATGTGTGATGGATGTGTTATGATTAACTCAAAAATATAAAGCATGCCCTATGTGGAATGTGGGATGCGGGAAGTGGGAGTACTAATGTGGACTGCAAAACATGGGAGGAAAGATGGATGTGGGAGGAAGGGTCAATTTTCATTCCTTTGCATGAGACCCAAAGATGTTGGGAAAAACGACTAAGTCAAAAAAATGTAGGATGCGGGTGCGGTGACAACCATGCGGGATGTGTGTGTGGGAGGATTGGGACCACAAATAGGTGCACGAGAAGTTTTCTCTGCATCCGCGTTGCCATGATTCATGTGGGATGTAGGTGCAACATGGTTGGTATGTTTTACAAGAGAAATTACTCCTGCATTTGCATGGCTAGGAAATTTTATAGAAGGGGTCCAAAAAACAAAGAAAGACTTGTGCAAAAGAAGGTAAAGGTATCAACAAGAGTCCATACAATTTTAACCTATTTAAATTGAAAGACCTTTTGATCAATGGGGAATCAATATCATTGGAGATAACCCACACCTATTGAAGTAGCATAAGTATATCTTGACTAGAACTGGTTACTTTACTAGGTGGGTTGAAGTTGTGTCATTAACACATATAAATGAAAAGGTAATCATTCAATTTATTTAACATCATCTTATTACTAGGTTTGGTGTTCCTTTTGGTTATCTATTTGACAATGCTTCTTATTTTTATTCTTCACGGCTGTCTAAATTTGCTTTATATACAGGAGTAATTATTTTTTATTCAACTAACTATTGTCTAGAAGGAAATGGAGTGATTGAATCAACTAACAAGAATCATATTCACATAATCAAGAATACAATAGTGGAAAACCATAGGAATTGTCATAATGTCTTACCTAATACCTTATGTGCAAATAAGGTAACACCTGAGGGAGCATTAGGTACATCTACATATTACTTGGTGTATGATCAAGAAGGAATTTTACCACCAAATATATTCTTTCTTTCATTATAACTTTCCCAAGAATCTATAGGTCAACCTTCCTCCACTCTCCAAAATAGGATTGATACACTACTCATGTTGGAGGAGGAAAGGGAAAAAGCTAAGTAAAAATTTGCAAACCATTAACTAATGGTTCTATAGGCACAATGTCAGTGATAAGAATTTTGAAATAGGTGACTTGGTGTTGAAATGAGACAAAGCCAATGAGAAAAAAGAAAACACACAAAGTTACAAAATTTTCGGTTTAGTCCTTTTCAAATCGCTGAAAATATAGGAACCGGTACATATGGGTTGTAAAATTTAGAGGGTGATATAGATCCTCTCCCTATTAAGAACCAGATCCTTAAGAAATACTTCACTTGATTGTTTCCAAAGAGAAATCAGGTATATATGATTATTTCTTAGTTTCTTTATTGCTTTTGAGCTTGATTTTAGTTTTAATTTGGTTTTAATTTCAATTAGTTAGTATCCTTTCAATTTTGATGATTTTTTTTTCCTTGTTTTGTTTGGTTTAGAAGGTATGTTGAGATTTCAACATTTAGCGTAAAATTGAGTCTTTATTTTCCATGCCTTACTTTGTCATTTTTTATCAAAAGTAAAGTGGGTTAGTTATAATTAAGCTTGAAAATATAAGGTAGTTCATATCTTCTCTTCTAAAAAACTTTGGAAATATTCAATACTCTATTGTTAAAGTAACTAGTTGAATTCAATGGAGAATGCTTAATCACATTCATGAGTATGTTTGTTGGCATAAGTTAGGATGGGAGTATGAATAAAGGTACTTTATCTAGGAGGGAATATCTTAACACCAAAATACCTTGTTCATTTATTTAGAAATATATGTCATCCTATAAGTTGATAATCCTAGTGCTCCACCCTCTTCTCTTGTATAAAATATATATAAAAGAAAAAAGAAAAAAAATAAGAGTATCATTAAAAGTTTAAACTCTTCATAAAGAAGATGATTTAAATGAGGGTGGAACATGTTCAATGAGGAAATGTAGATATCGATTTTGGGTCTATAGACGCTTTTTGGAAGTGAAGCAAGGTATGTAATATCGGGATGACTTATTCAGGTCTATGGATGCTCACGGGTAGTGGAGTGACACCAAAAGAATGACAAAGTAATTTGGATAATTGAACAAATAAATCCTAAACAATGAAAGAGCAGCCAATAGTTATAATTCCCATTTTATATCTAAGTTATGATTTGAAGAAATTAACTTTTCAATCTCCTTGGGTTATTGACCAAGTACTGTTGGAAAGTTGGTTGTCAATGATGTCAACCCTCAAAAACATTTGGAAGCCCTTAGAAGTGATGGGTCTATTTGAAGGAATATCCAAAGTGGTCCCCTTATGGTGTAGCTTTAAGCATGGCCCTCATGGGAAGATGCTTTGAATAAGTCTACAAGAATCCCTGGAAATATGGTTAAGTGGTTAAGTGATTAAGAAGCCCTAGAATTGAGGTCATGAATCTCGAAGTTGATTGAAGAAAAAGAGTATGAAGGACATTGCAAATGCATGCAAAAGATCCATTGATTGATATTCCTCGTCAAGTCATTTCCAACGGTAGTTGGCACGCCACGTGGTTCCTCGTGATTGAGGAGTTATGCCCTCTTAAATATGAAGCTTTGAAGTATGGTCAAGAAGCCTCGAATCTAAGGTCAAGAAGTTATAAGTTATCCCTAAACTCAAGTAAAGGAGAAAAAGTTGTTGCAAACAAGAAGTTACAAGTCGACCCTAAAGTCAAGTAAAGGAGGTACTTAGAAAAGTATAAATACACATTAATAAACTCTCATTTTTATCATTCAATATTTTGATCTCTTAGGACAAGCTTGGCAGTGAATTTCAGAGGGAAGAAGTGAAGAAGGGAGAAATTCTAAGGGAAGATGAAGTCTTGTGATGATGTGTTCTAAGGTATGTTATTTAAAGCTCATCTTGTTATTTTCGCTATAATTTTTTCCTAGAATGATTCAGATAGTGAAACTTGAAAGATGTTGAGAAGACATATCTAGGTACCTCTAGTATGAATTTTAGCATCGTGGTCATTGCACTTTTGGAGATACACTCTGTGGAAGATAGGGTTTTTTACTACTCCTATAACTAGTCTCAAACAGGTGTTACGGGTAAAATAGTCATAACGTTTTCATAGAGGACCCAAATTATGTGAGACAAATTGAATTGGAAAGAGAACAGTCTGTAGTATTTTGTGTGTGATTTTCATAATTAGATATCAAATATTGAGCGTGTGGCATGTTGTACAAGTGTGCTCTTTAGAATAGTCCAGAATTCAGGAAGGTCTTCCATTTTTGCTATATCTCTTTTTCAGTGATGTATCAAGGAGCGAAACCTGAACAAATTTTAGAGAAGGTATCAAATAATATTGGGTACAAGTTTTAGACCTTGATTCATTACAGGTACACAGTTATACTTGTTGGAAGTTAGGGTTTGTGACTAATCTAGAAACTAGTCCCAAACAGTTGTTCAAGATAAATTTAAGAAGTGATGTTGGGTTTTATATGTGGAACTAGGATATTTATGTGGACCGAGTTTCTAAATTGACCCAGGTTGATGATTTTGATCTAGTTTTCATAATGTTGATGTATTAGTTGTGGTGGATCTAGTTTTGATGATGATGATGTATCATTTGTAGTGGAGATACTTTTGATGATGGTGATATATCAGTATCAGTGATAGTTACAGTGACCGATTGAGTCTGGTTTTGAAGATGATGATGTATCAGTATTAGTGACAGGTTGAGTTTGGTTTTGATGATGATGATTATGTATTAGTGACAACAGTAGTGACAGGTTGAGTCTCACATTTATATTCTAGGGAGGAAGGAAGGGGCAAGGAAAGGGGGTTGTAGCCTCCTTTCGGTTGGAGCTAGAGAATATAGGGAGTTGTAGATTCCTTTAGGTTGGAGCTTGTAAATCAGGGGGTTGGATCCTCCTTCTAGTTGGATATGGAGAGTTCAAGGAGTTGTAGCTTCCTTCAGGTTGGAGCCTGTAAACAAGGGGGTTGGAGCCTCCTTCCGGTTGGAGCTAGAGAATCTAGGGAGTTGTAGCTTCCTTCAGATTGGACCCTATAAAAAAGGGGGTTGGATCCTCCTTCTAGTTGGTGTTGTAGAAACTTGGAATTTGGTGCTTCATGTGAATGTAATATTCAAGATATATATTAAGAAAGTGTTATGTGGTTTTCTCTCATTTGGGTTTCCACGTAAAATTCTGGTGTAGTGTATCTATGGTTGTATGTTTATGATATCTTGAATGCAACATTATCTTGAATGCATAAGTGATAAATTGTCGATAATGTAATGTTTACAAGTTGTGATTGAAAATGGTAAAATTTGATTAATATTGGTGAATATTCCAACAATTGGTGTCAGAGTAGGTCCTTCATAATTATTCTAACCACTGGAAGGTAAATAATGGAGTGCACCAAGAATAGAACACCAATGTTTGATGGTCAGAATTATGCCTTCTGGAATAGAAGGATGAAAATTATTTTACAGGCACGGGGATTTTATTTTTGGCAAGCACTAGTAGATAGATACATGACACCTACCACTCCCCCAACAAATAAATATGGAAAGAAACTCAGTAAAAAAAATTGAAGGATAAAAATGCTATTATGAATGGCCTAGTTGATTCAGTGTCTGTCAAGGTTATGCATTGTGACATTGAAAAGGATCTTTGTGACAAACCTTAAAATGTTTATGAAGGAGATTCCAAAGTTAAAGGGGCCAAGCTTCAAACTTATAGAGGTCAATTTGAACAACTAAATATGAAGGAAGATGAATATATTGCAGTATGTTTTCTGCAAGTTGATAAAATAGTGAACACCATTAAAGGATTAGGAGAAGAAATTAAAGAAACAGTAATTGTTCAAAATGTACTAAGGTCTCTTCCAATGAGATTTGATCCTAAGAATTCATCCCTAGAATAAAGAAAAAATCGTGATACATTGAGCATGGACGAGTTACTAATCAGTGCCTTAAGTGAGCTAAAAAGAGAAAGTAAGAAAAACAAGTCACTCAAGGAATAATTGATCAAGCTAAAGGAGGGTTCTAAAAATCCCAACAAAAACTATGAAAAAGTCCAGCAGATGATTATGAATCTAAAGGTCCAAGTAGAAGAAGCCAAAAGGATTGAAGAAACACTCAAAAACCAGTTGGAAGAAAAGGAGAAAGTGAAGGAGAGATTGCAAGCAGAAATAGTCTCACTAAGAAAGGAACTTCAGAAGAAGGACATGCACCAGAACAACACCAAAATATTGGATGAAGTCATCAGCATTCAAATGCCATACTATGATAATTTTGGACTAGGATACAAGGAAACTTATACTGAGAAAGTTTCAATCTCCATGACAACAAGAAAAGAAGAATATCATTCAATCAGAAGGACGTGAAATCATCAACCAATGATGGAGAGGACTCAAGAAGAAGACTACATAAGAAGTGTATCTCAAAGAAGACCTTCTACCTTCAGGCACCAAAGAAGCTTCAATTATTGTGAAGAAAAAAATAGAAGAGAATATCATGATTAGATAAGACATGAATTTAAAAGGACTACATCACAAAGAGGATCATTCACTCCCGGGTATCAAAGTTTCTTTTCTGGTTATTGTTTTACTTGTAATAACTTTGAACATAAAATTGTAGATTGCAGAGCATATGGAAGAAATGTTCAAGCAAGAAATGTTTATGTGAACCCATACTATATTGAATGTTACAAATGACACAACTATGGACACATAGCCCTTGATTGTAGAAGCATGATGAAGTATTCCATGAAAGAAAACATGGATATCAGGCACAATAAGGTTTGGAGAAGAAAGCAAAAACAAGAAGAACAGGTGAATGAAGAACTCTCAAAGATCATACTCATAGGATTTAAAGAGTTGCATGACAAATTTACAGGCAAAGAGGAGGATGTCAAAATTCAGAATGATGATCCTACAGTAGAGCAGGTGTTAGGTGCAGGCCTAGTTCGGGAAAAAGCATGGCGTGGGAGAAATACAGCTGGAAGGAAAAGCAGCACGTGGAAAGCAGACGCACATGCAGGAAAAGCAGCACATGCAGGACAGACGTGCATGCAGAAGAGGAAAGAATGTGAGACACGCATGCAAGAATACCTAGTCATAATAGGTTTAGGGTTTTGGTAAGAGAATGTAATGGCTAGTAAGCCAAAAACATGTATAAGTAGGTACCTAGGAGGTCTAGGTTGGGGGTTCGTGTTTTGGGGTTGGGTTTTTGGTTGTTCATTATTACTATGTCATTTGAAGGCAAAATGACTGAAAATCCAATTTGTGTTGTAAATTTTTGAGCTGAGGAGAGGAAATAAGGTAGAACTTGAGGGTTAGATCATAGGTTGAGGAGCCTGGTGTGATCTAGTCCACTTCATTGTAGATCTCGACCTAGTAGATGGAGAATTGTAATGCACATGGCGTTGTAGTTTTGGAAACACCATAATAAAAGAGAAGAGCACCCAAACCTTTTTGGGCATAGCCCAGTAGGAGTGAACCATGGTATATCATGTGTTATGTGATTCAATATTGTGTATTTCCTTTATTGTCAATGATTAGATGTTAGACAAATGTGTGAATGACTAGTTAGATCTTTTATTTTACATGCATGAGTAAGAATGAAAGGGTATTCAATATAAGTTGAATGTTAAAGTAACAAATGAAGATCATAGAGTTTAATCTCAGATCCCCACTCATTCACAGGATGCAATCACTTGAGCGTTGCAGCCATCAATAGAACTATCTCGGGTGAGACTGCGCAGTGCACTCTATGTGTTGCGTTGCCTTCAGGTTTACCAGAGGGGTTGATAGTTTTAAAGGGGTTTTGTTGGAAACATAGTAGACCTGAACCTGGGTCAGCCCAAGAGAGGTAGCGAGAGGGAAGAAAACCAACAAATGGTTATGTTTCCAGCTAGGACGGAATGGGATTGAGTGAATGAGACCTGCTGAAGAATTAGGAAAAGAATGTCAAATCGGGTGAGGAAATGTTAAAAGAATGAGAATATAACAGGGGATGTTCAGACCATGGAACCCAATGAAGGCAGAGATCAAGAGCTTGTTGAAAACAAAGGAGCTGTAATTTTCATAGAAAGATAATAGAAACCCAAAGTTAACACCACGCAAATATTTGAACAAGTACGTATTTAGAGACTTGCATGAAGTATTTTTCTGTGATTTCTCACATGTGTTGCAGGAGTGGATATTGAGGTTGAAAGACAACCATCCTACAAATCGGATCAGACATCTAGAGTGGAATTCTATGGATATCATGCAGTTACAACAAGTTGACAATAAATTTACACATGCAGTAGATTTTTGGTTAGAAAGCGTTGTTGCAGGATTCATCACAGAATTTGCAGTAGATACTATGAAGTCTTATAGCGAAGCAGAGAAAGAGTTCCTTAAGGGACCTAGAGGTAGGTATATTAGATCATTGTACATTTCCATCAAGATTTTACTGTATAAAAAAGGGGTAATGACAATGACATCAGACATCTAAACTTCCCTGCATGCATGGGGGAAGGGGGGAAGCACTGACAAGAGACAGAGAAATGGAGGAAGATATGGATAAAAGAAAGAAGGAGGAGGCCTTGGATCAAATCATGATGGAGGAAGACCAGATCAAGCAGATCATGGCAACAGTTGGAAGAATGCGTAGTGGAGCACTCTACCAATACAAGATGAACAATAAGAAGAGAGCCATAGCCACGAGGGAAGGCTTGGCAAGTGATGAAGAAGAGGTAGAGGATCTTCGGGCTGTGGAGAAGATTAAGGAAATCCTGTGTGTGACATATGAAAGGAAGACAAGAGGTACAAGGGCAGGAACCGAAGGTATAACTCCTATCCATATCAGTTTCAGTGTGGAACCCATAAACCCATGTGCGACCAATACACCAGAAAGAACACCATTGTTTAGACAACCAAATTTCAATGAAAGAAACACAGCAGGAAGTACATCTACACATGGATCAACAACTAGGGGAGCCATTTCTGAAATAATTAGTCAAGGATCTACACCGCGCAGAGGTAGTAGTTCATCATTCAGGATTGAAGGACATGATCCCAACATCAGGTTACTAGAATTCAAGGGAGAGGAATTGAAGGACCCTGAGAAGCACTTGTTCATCTATGAAAATATCTGGGAAGAAAAGAAGATCACAGATGAGGATACAAACTTGCGCAGTTAGCTATCACACTAAGAGACCACGCACTAGATTGGTACATGAGCTTAGTTGCAAACACTCCACTAGGAACAACCAGAACGATTGTGGATATCAATAAGTTGTTGATAAATGAATTCCAGAAGCCTGGCTCAGAGGATCAGTACATGAATGAGATGATAGAGATCAGATGAAAACCAGGGGAATCTGTCTGAGAGATAGACCAAATATTCAAACGATTGAAGGGAAAGTTGAAGTATTTCATGAAACATATGTAGCATAGACATCTATTTGTGAATTCCCTACTACCACACATGAAATACCCTTTGAGACAACAAAAGTTTCAAACTCAAGTAGAGGCTCTGTAGGCATCCTTACAACTAGAAGAGAAACAATATCAGAAGACAAATCCAGTAATAGAGGAGCTGAAGGAGGATCTGAAGAATTTAACATTTCAACTGAACAAGAACAGGAGTAAGGACAAAAGAGAAGTTGTTTGTTGTACCACATGTAGGACAGAAGGACATCACAAGAATGAGTTCCCAACATTCACGCAATACATGGAAACAAGGCTGCCAAACCCTTTTCTGACAGAATTACTATGGTGTGAGATCTGTAAGACACAAGGGCATGATCCACATCATTGTCCAATGATGCAGAAATACCAGACAGTGCCTAAGAGTTCATATTGCAAATTTTGCAAGTCAGTGGGCCATGATGACAAAGATTGTAGGACAATGGAGCTGATGAGGGAAATAAAATTAGACACCTATAGGGTGTAGGCATAAATTATGACAGGGCAAGTTGCACCACAGTCTAACCAAGTACCAGCCCCATATAACACTGCACCATAGAAATATAACGCTATACAGCCAAAGTATAATCATGCGCAATATAATCAGGTGCCTCAGTACAACGCCCCATGAGGAGATCGAGTTGGCTACAGAGGTGGAGGAAGAGGTAGAGGAGGCTTTGGAAGAGGCAGAGGATTGGTGGTATGCCATAACTATCAACAACCAGGACACTATGCAAGAGAATGTCCACTTCCACCTGTAACATGTATGTATTGTGGCGCATCAGATCATGACACAGAATATTGTCTGACACTATTGGGGAAGATCCAAGAAAAGAGGAATCAGAACAATCAGAATGTCCAATGAATTTCTATTAAAGTAAGGTATGATGGAAGAAATATCAACATAGTTACGCGCGGAGGAGCTAAAATAGGAGATGACGCAGTAAGACGAGATTCAGCACAACACCAATGGGTGAAAAAGAATGTTAAACCAAAGAAGTAATTTGATGTGTGGAACAAAAAGGATGTATTTAAGCAAGCCATACATTCCATCTACATCAACTGCACAGCATACTCAGGACGTACCAACGTACGAGATGCCTTCATCGCTGGATCACACTAATGAAGCACAACCCTTAGGACAAGTAAGTACCATAAAGGATTTTTTGCAATCATGTATTAAACTACTAAATGATCCATCATCTGTTAAAGTATTAAAAAATATGTTAGAAAGATGTAACATGGATGTAGAGGGAAACTTACAGCAAAAAACAATTAATCACTTGCATACAAGGAGGAGAAAAAGTAGAGAGTTCAGACTGAATGCCAACATTGGAGATTTCAACATGGGGGATATTATACTAGATTTAGGCTCCGAAGTAAATTTGTTACCCAAGAAGACATGGAAATGTATGGGAGATCCCACATTAGGATATTCACATGTTCAGCTGAAACTAGCAAATCAACACAGGGTTTTGCCAATTGGAAGGCTAAAGGGTGTGACAGTAGATCTGGATGGAGTGCGCACTAAAGCCGATTTTGAAGTGATAGAAATAGTGAATGGCACAATACCATATCCATCATTTCTTGGCTTGGATTGGGCATTTCACAACCATGCCATAATCAATTTGAAGACAAGGAATATGGAATTCAAGTCAGGAGAATACAAAGTTGTTACACCACTAGACCCATCAAAAGGAGAAAGGTTTGTAGAACCCACTTTCTTAGACCTGGAGGAAATCAACCAGTTATAAAGAACCACCGCACAAGAAGAAGATGATGTAAATTCAATGACAGATGGATTACTCAGTTGGAGAAGCATCACATCATGCGCTTCAAACTCAAATATAGGGTTGGATAATTGGCAACAGAGATTACATGAAGTATCCACAAGAAGGTGCGCTAGAATAGACCACGCAATAAGATGGGTAGGTACATAGATAAGAGAACCTCCCAGTTTTCATGGGGTGAATGAATTAGAAGAATTCCTAAAAAGATACGAAGATGAAATATTAGAGAATCATAGGATCTTAGCTCTAGACATAGCACTCAAGGAAACGCCTGCAAGATGGTGGGATGCACAAAAAGACATAGTCAAAGATTGGTACCAATATAAGTGATTACTACACATTAGATTCGGTGCAGAATAATGAAGAAATGAACTACAGAGATATGATGGATAGGGGACACTAGCTAAGCACTTGGAGAAGTGAAGAACACTATGGAAAATGACACCACTAGAAGAATGGCCTCATCACTTTATTCACACATTGGAAGGAATTCCAGCAAAATGGTATGTAGACCAGGAACTGCGCAGAGGCACTACAGAATGGACAGTATTACAGCAGAATTTTATAGTCACTTTCCCATTTGAACATGATAACCCCAACATTGATTTAGCACTCAAAAAAATCAAAGGGGTTATATTTATTAAGGAACCAGAGGTTGAACTTATAACAAAGTATCGACAATAGAATAGACAGACGATGAAATAACTATTGTCATGCTATATTGTGCGGGCAGAAGCACCAGATGAAGATGATCCACATAACATTCAAATTACAGAAATTGAAGGAGAAAGAGAGGTGGAAGGTCCAACTCTGGCATCAAAAGTATTTTCCATGCCAATCAAGGTGAAGAAAGTAAATATTGGGACAAATGATAATCCCAAAATGACCAGCATCAGAGATTAATGGGATGAACAAATAGTAGAAAGAATAATAGAGTTGTTGCGTGAGTACAATAACCTATTCCCAACAACCTTTAAATAGATGAAAGGCATAGCAGGAGAGCTAGGAGAGATGAAGATACCTCTCAAACCTAAGGCTAGATCAGTCAGACAGAGACCATATAGACTGAACCCAATATATAAGCATAAAGTAAAAGAATAAATTGATAGAATGTTGGATGTTGAAATCATAGAACTAGTAGAAGAATCAGAATGGATAAGCCATATGGTAGTCCAGGAGAAGAAGAAAGGAGGAATAAGGATATGTGTCGATCTACAAAATTTGAATGACGCTTGCCAACGTGACCCTTTTCCCACCCCTTTCAAAGATGAGGTATTAGAGAATGTAGGAGGCCAAGAAGCATACTCATTCACAGATGGATTCTCAGGCTACCATCAGATCAAGATAGCTCCAGAAGACGGGTACAAGACCACTTTTTCCATAGACTGGGGATCCTACCAGTACACAGTCATGCCTTTTGGGCTGAATAACGCACCAACAATATTCTCAAGAGTAGTCATAGTTTCCTTCAAAAAATTCATCCATCAGTTTTTAGAAGTATATCTGGATGATTGGACAGTCTACAGTCTATTGAAAGATCATGTAGGGGTGTTAAGGCTGATGTTGGAAAGATGCAGGCAGTGTCAGATATCTTTAAATATCAAGAAGCATCTTTGGGACACCTTTTGGAATACTATTGGGACATATAGTCTATAAACAAGGGCTATTGGTGGATCCTGCAAAGGTTGCAATCATTGTTAACTTACCACCACCCAAATCAGTATGCCATTTGAGAGAAACAGTAGGACACACAGGATACTATAGGAAATTCATAAAAGGGTATGTGTAGATCACTACACCGATGGAGAAACTTTTGAAGAAGGATAGTAAATTCCAGTGGAATGAGGACTGTCAGTGAGGTTTGGACACCCTAAAAGAAAACATGGGCACATCACCTATATTAGTATTCCCAAATTGGGAAAAGACATTTCATGTGCATGTAGATGCATCGGTAATACCACTTGGATCTATTCTGGTGCAACTAGGAGTAGGAGAGTTAGACCATCCTATACAATTTGCAAGCAGAATACTATCTGAGTCATAGCAGAACTACAATACTACAGAGAAAGAAGGCCTAGCAATGGTATATGCACTGCAAAAATTCAGACACTACCTACTTGGGAAACACTTTAAAATATTCACAGATCATTATGCCCTCAAGTACCTAATCAATAAGCCAGTGTTGGGGGGGAGAATCTGTATATGGTTACTGTTGTTTCAAGAGTTTGACTTTGAAGTGATAGTCAAACCAGGGAAGTTGAATGCAGGACCCGATCACCTGTCGAGGATCACCAATGGAGAGGAACCTACAAATTTATAGGGTACCTTCCCTTATGCACAGTTATTTTCATTTCAATTAGTTGATGAATACTTTGCTTACATCATTGAATACTTGATTATAGGTACTGTGCCGCAAGAATTCAACACTGCATAGAAGAAAAATATGGTAGTCATAGTTGCAGACTATCAATTGATTGCAAGAACCTTATACAAGATGGGCACAGACAGCATCTTGATAAGATGTGTACTAGAACATGAGAGGCCTAGGATTTTAGTAGAGGCTCGTGAGGGAATAGTTGGGGGACACTATGCAGGGAAATATACCACGTAGAAGGTATTGCGTGCAGGACTATGGTGGTCGAGCATTCACAAAGATGCAAAGGACTATTATTAGAGATGTGATGTATGTCAGAGGGTTGGAAAACCTAACAGACATGATTAGATGCCCATAAGACTGCAGGTAACCTTGCAAGTATTCAAAAAATGGGAAATAGACGTTTTGGAACCAATTAACCCACCAAAAAAGAGGTCAAGAGAAAGGTATATCATTACTGCGACAAAGTACTTAACGATATGAGCGAAAGAAGGACCATTAAAATATCGTAGCACAGAGACAGTAGCACACTTCCTGTTTGAGGAAGTGATCACTAGATTTGAATGCCAAAGGATTTTGATGAGTGACCATGGCACTCACTTCATCAATAGTAGTATTAAGGCTATGACTGAGGATTTTGAAGTCCATCATCAAAAGAGTACACCATATCACCCTCAAGAAAATGGAATAGTGGAAGCCTTTAATAAGATCATAAAAAATGCTTTGACAAAGATCTGGAATGTCAACAGGGATGATTGGGATTTGAAGATACTAGCAATATTATGGGCATACAGAACTACATGCAAAAAATTGGTAGGACAGACACCATTCAGGTTGGTGTATGGACAAGAAGCAGTAGTGCCATTGGAATATTTGGTACCTACTCTATGTGTAGCAACAATCACCAACATGACAGAATGAGGCATGATACAAGAAAGGCTAAGTCGGCTGATGGAGATGGAAGAAGATAGGATTCTAGCAGGAATTCACCAAGAAGTACAAAATGCAAGGGACAAATCTTGGCATGACAGACATATTAAAAGGAAGAGTTTCAAGGAGGGAGACCTAGTCTTGGTGTATGGCAATAAATTTCTTCAGCATCCAGGAAAATTCAGA